>JACEOJ010010250.1:0-12133 GCA_013761285.1 Campoletis sonorensis | reverse complement strand
TGCTGCTGTTGGGCACCCGTTGGCCCGTGGGGACTGCCCTGTGGGCTCAAATGAAAGGGCGACATGTTCAGGGATATTAAACCCGCATGCTGCTCCATCTCAACTAACATATCACACACCTCTCGATGAGGTCAACTTGACGCAATTAAAAGAAATAATAGGGCTCGGTTGCCTCCTCCTCTTGGGATCATGAGACTTTAGCATTCGCGTCAACGTTTTTTTTTCTTCCTATTTTCGCGCCTTTCTTTTGCTATTAAACCGGGAGACGAAATATAAAAACTAAAGATTACGAGCCACTTGATTATTGTCACGAGAAACTAAACACTTTTTTTCTAACGAAATCGGTAATCACGATGTTTTATCGTCGATCTTCTCGAGTCGAAACCGCTTATCATTGCACCGGATTATTCACGAAATATTTACTTGTCCACGTCCGTAACATCTCTGTGCACTTTTTTTTTAAATTATTTTTGATCGGAGAATAAAATTTGATCCCTTTGGACGATGGATTTTCACTAGCGATTACACTTGGAGAAACGATGAATAAACAAATAAATAAATAAATAAATAAATTAGACGACGAAACGAGAGAGAGAGAGAAAGAGAACGAACGACCGAAAGAAAAAAACGACAATCACGATTATCTTTTAAAATCACTGAGAAATATCCTTCGATCGCCTTTATCCTCACTGCAATCCAATAAGTCGGAGGGGTAGTTCCACCAGTTATTCACACATTTCGTATTATTCGTTTGTTTTTCATTCGAATAAATGATGCCGAAAGGTACGAGCGATAAACACTCGCGAACGTATTCACAAAGAGAAGAAAAAGAGAGGCTAAAACTTGGCGTGTGTAAATAAATATAATATATATCCGTGTATATATATTTTTATTCTCTTAAATCTTTCCAACACTAAGGACAACGAGACCAAATTGAAGAAAAAGTTAAATCACGATCGATCGATTGAATGAATAAAGTTTGATCGAGAGTTAATCGAATTCAAACGAAATAAGCACTTTGACCGAATTTAGTTGTATTTTTTTTTATCCACACACTATTTCCTTTGAAAAACTTTGATCCGGGCTTGTTTATATCGGAATAAATGGCAAAAAGGAATAAAAGCGAAAAGGAAATAATGATTAAATCACGTTATACAGGGGATTTGTAATCACAGGAAGCCTCGGAAAAACGAGAGCGCGCGACCGACTTGACAGCTCGGCAATCTGCGTGAGACTAGCGCTGTCTTCTCGCCTCGTTGCTCTCCTGAAGGGCCCGCCCTCCTATTTCCCCCCCCCCCTCTGCCCCCGCGTCGTGTTCACTGCCCCCTCTCCCCTGCCTGCGAAAATGTCCCCCTGCCCTCTCGCCCCCCACCCCTGCAGCACCGCTACTTCGACATCGGTACCGCCGTCGCCGCACCGACAGTAATGCCTCTACCGTCGTCGCCACCGCACCACGTGAACGCCCTGGCTCTCCCCGAACAACCTCTAAACTTCGATAATCCCATATACACCGCTGTGCCTTGTCCTTTTTCTTTTTTTATTCACATTATTCCTCGCATTATTATTCCACACACGAAATGACATACGAGCGAAATATATATCGGCCAGTGTCTCGGAACACGCCGCTTTACGTGGGGAACACACGCGCGACTCGCTGACCCACGCGCTCTAGTAGTTGTGGTCAGTTCACGTCCTTACCAATCTATCCATGAACAAAAAAAAACACTCGTAGATGAGAATGAGCGAGAAGAAATATGTTACGAGTCTCATGGAACTTTTGGCGCCTTTTTTCAAGATTTTACATTTCATTCGAATTACTTCAATCGACAAGAGCGATGGGATAACGATGAATTGGTAAAATTGATGACTGTACTCTTTTGAAAAAGCTATGAACGAGCCCTGCTTAAAAAACATAATAAAACTGGCAATTTTCGAAATATCTTGCCTTTTCGCTCGAAGCTTTTAATTTCATGGTAGTTAGGAAACTTTCACCGAAAAGCGGCGTGTGCGAAAAGAAAAAAAAAAAAAAAAACCCACGATTGGGTATTCCTCGCGTGTTTGGCGCGTCGAATATATTTTTTCATTTATCTCATTCGTTTCTTCCGGCGTTTAGGGATAATTTAA
The DNA here is from genome assembly GCA_013761285.1 of Campoletis sonorensis. NCBI lineage: Eukaryota > Metazoa > Arthropoda > Insecta > Hymenoptera > Ichneumonidae > Campoletis > Campoletis sonorensis. The sequence goes on along the minus strand of JACEOJ010010250.1, from coordinate 10,009 downwards.
TTATAATATGAGCTCAAGAGGAGTTGATTTAGCGTCGTTTTTTTTCGTTGTTTATCGGTTATGCGGTATAAAGTCATAGTTTTGATGGTACAGGAGAGAGAGAAAGAGATAGATTAAAAGGTGCGTTTGCATGTGGACGTAGGATTGGTTTGCGAAACAGTGGGGAGAGAGGTGGGAGAGGGAAGAAGAGAGAAAGAGAGACGAGGAGAGTTGTCGGCGTCGGTAAACCGGTAGAGAGTAGAGTAAGCCACCGACACAAGGATCGCGCGGGCTGCTACCACGGCATAAGTGAAAGTGATTCAGCGCAGGGAGAGCTCGCATGCCAAAGTACCAGCGACCAGGTGGAGGAGGCGCTGTCTCACACCATCGGACCTCCTGATGACGAGTGAGAGAGAGAGAGAGAGAGAGAGAGAGAAAGAGAATAAATACGAAAGAGAAAAAGAGTAGGAGAAAAGGAACGTCGACACATAGAGGTTTGTGTTGGGCGCTTGGCGGCGCTGACGAAGAAGTGAGAGGAGAGGGGGTAGACGAAGTAGAGAGAGAGAGAGAGAGATTAAGATTGACTGAGAGGGCGCTGGCGGGAGAAGAGAGAGAGAAGAAGGGGGAAGAGTTAAACGACGTTAAGAGTGGGGATGACCTACTTACGGAACCAGGTCTATGTCGGCCGTAAAAGTATTGTCCGAGTCTTCATATCGAAGCAGCGAAAAACCCGGAGAGACTCGCGGCGCAAACTTGTGTACGAGATTGTGTGCTCGCTCTCTATTTCTTTTTCTTTCTCTCTCTCTCTCTCTCTCTCTCTCTCTCTCTCTCTTTTCCTCTTTTACTCTTGGTGTTACGTCCCAGGGCAAGTGAGCCCACCTTCCCCTGCTCCGCACGTGCTGGTCTCGTCTCATCATCAAATTCCTAACACGTGTATATCTATATATGACTTTATAAATATGTATACATTATTTGACGTGTATAAAAATGTATAAATGTATTTTATTCACTTTGCTACTGTATATTATACATGAATACATTTTTTTTTTTTTCGTTTCTTTATTTTTTTTTTCTCCCTCTCTTCTCGAAATGAGTGAGTGGCCACTTCTTACACTCGTTCTCGATCGTAATTCGTAATCGATCGAAGAGGTTGCGCGATTCTACGCTAAAAGGATAACAGAGAAAGAGAAAGAGAAAGAGAGACAGAGAGAGAAAGAGAAGAGAGAGTTTTACCCGCAAATATAACGACCACGCATCCAAGAATTTTGATTTACTTTATTTTTGGCTCTTTCTTTATACTCGAGACTGTACTCCCGTCTAGTGTGTGCTCAAATTTTACGCATACTTGTTATGTACATTGAGTTTCGGTGAAACACGAATCGAGGAAAAAGAGAGAGAGAGAGAGAGAGAAAGAAAAATCGCTGTATCCTTTGTCGAAATGTGCGGGTGTGGGTGTTTCGGTTCGATTTTTTTTCTCTCTCGCTCTCTTTTCGTTTCAAGCCTTTAAATATATGTATATATAAAAATATATATGTTGTATAGTAGCCATATACGAAACCTCTCTAAGTAGGTCGTCCCTTTTTTTCGTCAGACACCAAGCGCACAGGAACGAGAGTGAAAAGAAGAGAGAAAAAAAAATTATCCACCTCCCGGGGTGGTGGTTCGTGAGCTCTCTCTCACTGCTCGCGATTCGACCCAAAATTCTTCGACCGCGTCACCGCGACGTATAAACGCGGCTAGGAATGCCCCTAAACCTCCAACCATTCCAACTATTTTTTTTCTTTTTTCTTCTTTCTTTTCATCTTTCTTTCCCTTTGCCCTTTTTTTTTCCTCGTTTCTTTCACCCGCGGGTTTCGATTACCAAACTCAAATTCTTCGACGCCCCGTTGCATCGTGATCGTTACTTTGAATCTCGTAATTGCTCTATATTTTTAAACATCGACGAAAAATAAGTACTTGGAAATTGCTAATTATATACGACACTCGAAGCTTTTTTATTCAATTTCATTTTCGTTCACGCTTCCCTCCAAATATTCATTTGGAATTCCAATTATTTCAGATTGTTTTTTTTTTTTTTTTTCAATTCCACGTGGATGTCAAAAATATTGACATTTTTTCGAATAATGTCAAATGAGAAATTGGGGTGTGGAGAGAATTCAAAAAAAATTTGTCGAAATGTGTCGAAATTTTTGAAAATAAGACTGAAACATGATCAAATCGAAATAAATGATAAAATATAAATGAATAATAATTATAGACGTTGGCTGATATTAATTTTGTTATGAAAATTAAGGACACAATGATAGAGATGAGGGAATAAAGAGGAGGCAGAGAAAGAAAAAAATAAGATGAGGGAGGCCTGGCCGCGAAGGCACGGTCTGGGCAAAAGGCGAGCCGAGGGGGTTTACGGAGAGATCGAGAATCGCGCGGGTAATGCGAGTATACAAGAGTTATAAAACAGTCTGTATCGAAGGCAGAGAGGCCGTGGCTGGGTCAACAGTAACGCCGTTGGCACTCCCCAGCGATTCTTTGACTCTCGATGATGTTCTTCGTTGCTTGCATGTTTCATCTTTTTCTCTCTCTCTCTCTCTCTCTCTCTCTCTTTCTCTCTCGCTCTACGTTTGTTTTTATCTCTTCAGCTTTTCTTTCAATATTATTTTTCAATTGCTTTTTTTTTTTATTACTGCTCCATTGTCTAATAGTTGTTTACTAAAGTAAATAAACGAATTAATCAATTTTTCTCTTTCTCTCTCTCTCTCTCTCTCCACGTTCTTTACGTAAAATTATTTTGTATTTATCTTTTTATCTTTTTTGTTTTTAATATTATTTATTGTTTATTTATTTATTGCCCAATAGTTGTTTCCTAAGGTAAATAAACGAATAAATCTTTCTCTCTCTTTTTTTATTTCCGTCTCTTATTTTTTTATTGCTCATCTCAACTGTAACTTTTATCTTGGTCTTTGGTACAAAGGGAACGTTTCTCCGATATGAGAGAGTCTGGTCGTCCACGAGGGAGAGTCTTTATGGATGTAAAGGGAGAGGATGAAAAAGCGAAGCGTTCGGTGTAAGAACGCGAGTGGATGTGCGGCCGAGTGCTCGCGCGCGGCAGTGTCCCTTGTCGTTGGTAGCGCGTCGTAGAGAAACGTGGTGGGGAGACCCACTGACCCAGTTCGATGAGAAACATGACGCAGCCGCGCTCACGACTCGCTCCTTCTCATTACGTCACTTCGATTCTCTTCCATCTCGCTCCCTCGCACTCTCACTCGCGCTTTTTTTCTTCGGCTATCTCTCGCTTACTCTCTTCAATTTTTTTTTCGCATTCTATATATACCTTCGGAAATATATTTGCACATTATTTTTTATGAGAATTTGTAAAATTTTTTTTTGTTTTTTTTTTTCTCTCTCTCCTCTAAAACTTGTCCTTTTTCTCTTTCATTCACTATCAAATTTCCTTTTCCCTTATTCTCCCAATTTCTCCCAAACTCACGCTCTTTGTTCGATACTTTTCTGTCTCTTCGACTCCGAACAACCAAATGCAAATTTATACGAAATTTTTTTTTCTTTTTTTTTTTTTTGGCGATTAGAATCTAACGGAGTTTTGGAAAGTCTGAGACCACGTTTTGGCAACGACTCGACGAGTTTTTTTTTTTACGCTGTAAAAATATCAATTTCGAACGTATTATCGCGACGTTTGTTTATTTTTTTTATGGAGACGTTTTGGTTTATGGACTTTTCGACAAATTTTTTCGTAATTTTACATGCTTTGCATTTTTATAGTGACTCATTTAATTATTCATTATTTAGCGACATGATTTATTCCTTTTTTATCTTTATCTTCTCGTTCTTCGACTTATTCTCCTGTAACGAATACTTTTACAAACGATTTACGCTCGTTGTTTTTATTATGATAAAATATGCATGCGTTCGGATCCTTTCGTCGAGTCTCGTTTCTCATCGTATTGTTACATTGATAAATTCTCTCTCTGTACATTTATTCATCCAACCATTTAATTGGAGACTATAAAAAATCTCAATTAATTAAATTTATGCTATTTGTCTAGAATAAAAATTGAATCTTAATGTTTTCGGATCGTTTATTTCTTTTTTTAAAGTCATTACATTTAACAACATTTTTATTTACTTTAATTGAAACGATTTATTCGAATTAAATGAAGAATATTGAGTTTTCTTTCGTTTGCGATAATAATATTTGAATAAATGTTTAAAAAGTTGTTTTAAAATGAATTAAATAACGACGTGGGTACAGAGAATAATGAGGGACTAAGAGGAAGTGCCTAAGCATAGAATTCGAACTCCATAAGGTCTTCCGAGCCTCGGATCGATGGGAAATACTTTTATATATATTTTTTTTATTATCTCGTATGCATGAATGCAAATGGTATTTGTGTTACAGGTACATTAACATACTACAACGGAGGCAAAGGGGAAATCCTGTTTTTACGTCCTGTGAGGGATTGTGTTCTGAAGTTTCTGCACCTGAACGAACGACCAAGAGAGAAAGAGAGAGAGAGAGAAAGAGAGAAATGATGTTGTCTCTTTTGTTCATGAATGCACCCGAGGGCGAACCTCGAGTAGGCGTTTGTCAGTTATTCGCCTTTATTGAGAATTTGTTTCTCATCTATAACTCGATCGTCGTCTCCATTTTCAACTTTCTCTCTTTCTCTCTCTCTCTCTTCCTCTCTCTCTCTTCCTCTCTCTCTCTCTTCCTCTCTCTCTCTTTCTTTCTCTTTTCTCTTTTGCTACAAAGGAAAAATGTAGTTGAGGAACAAAGTCTGACAATGATTTCTGACTACATTTTCTACTTCTCTACTATCGTCGTCGTCGTCGTCGTGGTCGTGATTCAACGAGATGATGACGGGCTTTCAACAATTTGTCTATCTGTGTATGTAGATATATATATATACGTGAAAGGGGAACAAACGAGAGTGAAAAGAGCGGCCGGAAGCCAAAGCGTTTCAAGCGAACGAAAGGATGTGGAGCAAACGAGAGTGAAAGCAGCTCAGACGAGCCGACATCATTTTCATTTTTTTTTTTTATTCTTCTTCATGAACAAGAGCTATTGATATATTTTTCGTGAATAATCGGATAGAATAGTTGGTTCGAATAGAAAAGATTTTTACTCGAAAATTTGGTTAATAATGAAACGAAAAAAAAAAACGAGACTGAATAATGGGAGACCGAGGGCTGGAATTAGCTCCGGGTCAAATTGACCCAGTGTGTCAATACATTAGCAAAATGTAACTCTGTGAACCAAGAATTAAAAAATGAAAATCGATTCAGTCCACAAAATAGTGCAGGGTTCGAGAATTCATTAAAAATTGCACGCACGTGGGCAAATTGACAGCAAGGCTTTAAATTCGTGAGCATATTTCGAGAAGATAAAAAAAATTTTAGAGAAAAAGGTTCGATAAATAGCTGCTCCGAAGTGTTCGATATTTAAATAAATTGGCGATAATTATATATATTTTTGTATTCATGTGTTGCTTATGAAATAACGTGATTATTATTTTTTTTTTACTTTTTTCTTTGTTCGACTCGTTACAGAGGGAGAATATTCGACATAAAAAAATTTGTTTTATTACATCGGTGCGTGCTCGTAGCACGAAACGAGACTCCAAAACGAAAGGGAAACGACTCTGCGTTGATCCGATCGTACACCATATGTGTCTTTATATATATATGTATATTTACGCATGTTTATGTGTGTATTTTGTATACATATATATATAAACGAGAGTGGTGGAACTCGCGCTTTCTGCCCTCACGGGAGAGGAGAGACGACGAGAATCGAGAGGATGTGACGTGATCACGAACGAGAGTGAAAGCCAGTGACCTAGAAACTCGAAGCTGCCGAAAAAGAGCCAGCAAAGTTCCCATTGCGTGAGTATTTATACATAAATATACAGAGATCGATTTTTTTTTCATTCAAAAAAGCGTTTCGAGGGGATTTTCAGTTGTTGACAATAAATATTTACTTATTTAGAACGTTCCTATAATTTTTTTTTTTTTTAGATCATGAAAAACTAAAAATTCTACAGACGATTTGGAATTTGAAGCATTTTTCTAGATTTTTTTGGCATTATTTTCGTATCAGAATGAATATTTTTACCCACTTTGGAATTATTGCACAAAAAAATCAAATAAAAAATAAAGTTTTGATTCACAATCAGTGAAAATTTAGTCATCAATTGAGCTCGGAATCACGATGTAATTGTCACGAGTTTTCATAATTAATCGTAATTATTTAAGTTCTTAATTGTTGCGTGGAAAATTTTTCAATTCGTACTCGATTGAGATAAATATTAGAATTTATTTGAACATGAATTTAGATTCGAAATTAATGATTTCTATGGTTCTGATGGTCCTGTGAAAAAAGAGCTCTAACGATTTGTTATTCCTTCGACCGATGAATATCGCTGTAATTACCTCGAGGGCCATTTATCGATTACTTCATACCATAATGAATATTAACATTCTCTTTGATATATCATTTTCAAATTATTACATAAAAAATTTCGATTGCGTGTTAGAATGATTTCCAATGGATTTTTTTTTTTTATTTTTTTTTTCGTATTTTTTTTTTCCCTCCATTCGAAATCTTGCCCATCTTTGGTAGAGAGTTGCATGTCCAGAATACCGTGTAGATGTTGACTAATGACGAGTTAACTAATCGCCTGTTCGAGAAATACCACCGCGATGTGGATTTGTATCTCGCAGGGTCGTAGGTAAACTTTATTCGATAAATTAATGTTTTTTTTTTTCTTTTTCTTTTTCTTTAATCGTATTTTTTATTGAATTATATAAAATAAAATGAATTCTTTCGTCCCCGGTCTGTCTGAAGCGTTTCAAACTTTAGAGAAAAAAATTGCAAGCTCTTTCGATGTTTTTGCTTTTTTTTTTTTCATTCCCAGAATTTTTTTGTTGTCAAAGTTTTTTGGGCATCAAAAAAATCGACAAAATTTGACACTCAAATAAAACAAAAATAGTTGCTTCCTCGTCTGTCTCTCGTGACAATATACAAACTTGACGATCGCCTCGAACGTTTTAAACTACGAAGAAGCAACTATTTTTGTTCGTATAGACTTACAAAATTATACCATTCATTATCGCTACAATTTTTCGTTCAAAGTGACGTTTTCCCCACGTCTCCAAAGAACGAGGCGAAGTGAAAATTCATCTACTGAATAAATTTCATCCAATCATTTTAGCCATAAAAATATTGTTCAATTCCCAAATTTCGAGTTTAAATTCCAAGCCATTTGGACCTAACGAAAAATCTTTGACTCGAAGCGTCGTCTTCAATTTTTTTTAAATATCTTATCGTTTTCAATCATTTCGTGGATTCTTCAAATGTCAATTTTAATCGACAATAGCCAATAAATGTAATTACGAGGAAACTGAAGATTCGGCGTGAATTTTTGAGTGATTCCCTATCGCATTTCGCAGTCGTCATTCTCGCGCTACGTATTCGTAGTCTCGGCTGTCGTAGCCGCGTCTCTGCTGAGGTGAAAAAGTGTGCCAAGGCCTGAGAGCGTGCCCCACTCTCCAATGATATATACATTACGAGAGTGAACCGCGAGAGCGTTCCCCATTTTCGAAACTAAAAGTAAAATCTAACTCATTGTGGTTCCGTGGGTACATTTCTGTACGTGTGTCAATAATAAATAATAATAATAATAATAATAATAATAATGATATTTTTTTAAAAAGACAAAAAGAAAAAGATTCTCGAGTGTAAAGCTGCGACACGATCAAGCAAACGCGTGTATATTTTTGTCTCGAGAAACCCTCCAAGCCTAAGATCAAAAGTTTGCGACAAGTAATCTCTCTCTCTCTTTCTCTCTCTCTCTCTCTTTCTCTCTTTCTCTTTTTCCACTTACACCATAGCAAAAAAAAAAAAAAAGAGGTCCTCATCACGTAATATAATATTTAATGGACATAGCCAACGGTTTCGGAATTTCGCAACTCGTTAGATGAACAGTCTCACGATTATTCGACTCTCCAATTCGCAACGACGAGATTACGTTTGAAAAAGAGAGAAATTTCGGCACTGAATTATTGCTCGTCATTATTTACTGAAAAAATAAAAAGTGGAGGAAATTTTTTTGTTTATTTCGAAAGGCAAATAAGTCTGAATGGCATGGGAAGATATTGTTGCATGAAATTAGTATATTTTCATTTTTTTTTTTTTTCATTAATTTACGATTTTCTTACGAAATTTTATCAAAATACTATTTACTTCAGGGTAATTTTTTTTTTTCGAGCTAAGGTAAACATTTGAACAACTTTTTTTCGGTTTCGTTGGTAAATTTGCCCTAGACTAATATTTCTTAATTTTAGAAAAATCATCAAAATTCTCCGAAAATATTTCCTATTCCCCGATCATACGAAATTCTATGTGACCCAGATTTCCGAAAATTCAAGGTGTCAAACGTTCGAAGAATTTCTCGTACGAAATAATTCGCTAGTTGGCATTTTGTAGAATATTTACAACAAATCTTAGTCCTAGAAAATAAAAATAAAATGAAATTCAAAAAAAATCTGTTTCAACATCGTTTAAAAATTTCGAAAAAATTCTTCTCCCAAGAAACTTGACCTGGACAAGAAAAAAAAAAAGATTTTTCCTTTGAAATTTCCTCCAAAAATAAAAAAAGCATAATTCAGATGACTAAAAAATCGATTTGAAGTAAATGACGTTGACATTTTTGACAAATAAATCCTTATGAATCCTTGAAAATTCTATGGACGCTTGAAAAATTAATATAATGGACGTTAGTGTTGCGTTCAGTTTGAAATTTGTTCACAGGTACTTGGTGAACTGTTGCCTACTCCATTATACGTATTCCGTTGGCCAAGTTTCGCGTTTCGCGTTTCGCGACACTCAGCTCATAGTGTAAAAGAGTGAGAGAGAGCTACTATCACGACTTGTTTCGGACCGTTTTGCAGCCCAGTTCGCACGTCCTTGACACGGTTACCCACATGGGGTCTACCACTATATACAAACTCGAATGATCCAAGTGGAAAAGAGAAGGAGAGAGAGAGAGAGAGAGAGAGAGAGAGAGAGAGAGAGAGAGAGAAAGAGAGAGAGAGAAAGAGAGAGAGAGAGAAAAATTGCTGGCTGCTGCATCGCATTTTACACACACACAAACATATGAATGAATAAGTGCAGGTGCATTGGATGCTCGATGGCAAATAAAGAGAGACAGAAACACGTAAAAAAAAAAAAAAAAAAGTTTTATATCTGATGCACGTCGTAGAATCGCTAATTACACGAATCTATGTTCAACTCGATCTGTGCCTCGTGAGTCATTCTTCATTCTCGCACGTACGCCTAAATTTACTTGTGATAACCTACTATTTTTTATTTTTTTTCAATTTTTTTTCCATACCGACACAATGTTGTTTCTTTTTAATTATTTTTTTTCTTATAAATTTCCATTCAATGTACGTACCTGCGTCAATATTATTAGAATTCGGTGAGTCCAAAAAGAAACAAAAATTACTTTGTCCTTGAACTAAATATTGATGCGAAATGAATGAAAAACAAAAAATGGGTTATTTTGTCATTCACCCGATATGGGCATTCGCGTTAGGCAAAAGCACTTGATCCTTGGACTATATTTCGAGTACGAAAAAAAACAAAAAAAAAACAACAGTTTGTAGCATTTTTAATTTCGTTCCAAATGACGTTTGCGTTCAATTGTCAAACTTTCTTGAATGAATAATCAGGTAATATGAAATTTTCAAAATCTCTACATCGATTCCTCTCTTATTGAATTTTTCATTTTTATACAAAATCTCAATGAACTCATTTTGAAAGTCATTTTTTTGACATTTCTCAAAGATCGAATAAAAACTTAATTTTTTAGGAATATTCTGTCTTAAATTGACAAATAAACGAAAATTTTGTTCGACCTCGTTACTCAGTTTTCATTAATTTAACAAAAAAAATAATAATAATAATAATAATAATAATAATAATAATAATAATAATAATAATAATAATAAT
>JACEOJ010010249.1:0-12132 GCA_013761285.1 Campoletis sonorensis | reverse complement strand
ATTATTATTATTATTATTATTATTATTATTATTATTATTATTATTATTATTATTATTATTTTTTTTGTTAAATTAATGAAAACTGAGTAACGAGGTCGAACAAAATTTTCGTTTATTTGTCAATTTAAGACAGAATATTCCTAAAAAATTAAGTTTTTATTCGATCTTTGAGAAATGTCAAAAAAATGACTTTCAAAATGAGTTCATTGAGATTTTGTATAAAAATGAAAAATTCAATAAGAGAGGAATCGATGTAGAGATTTTGAAAATTTCATATTACCTGATTATTCATTCAAGAAAGTTTGACAATTGAACGCAAACGTCATTTGGAACGAAATTAAAAATGCTACAAACTGTTGTTTTTTTTTTGTTTTTTTTCGTACTCGAAATATAGTCCAAGGATCAAGTGCTTTTGCCTAACGCGAATGCCCATATCGGGTGAATGACAAAATAACCCATTTTTTGTTTTTCATTCATTTCGCATCAATATTTAGTTCAAGGACAAAGTAATTTTTGTTTCTTTTTGGACTCACCGAATTCTAATAATATTGACGCAGGTACGTACATTGAATGGAAATTTATAAGAAAAAAAATAATTAAAAAGAAACAACATTGTGTCGGTATGGAAAAAAAATTGAAAAAAAATAAAAAATAGTAGGTTATCACAAGTAAATTTAGGCGTACGTGCGAGAATGAAGAATGACTCACGAGGCACAGATCGAGTTGAACATAGATTCGTGTAATTAGCGATTCTACGACGTGCATCAGATATAAAACTTTTTTTTTTTTTTTTTTACGTGTTTCTGTCTCTCTTTATTTGCCATCGAGCATCCAATGCACCTGCACTTATTCATTCATATGTTTGTGTGTGTGTAAAATGCGATGCAGCAGCCAGCAATTTTTCTCTCTCTCTCTCTTTCTCTCTCTCTCTTTCTCTCTCTCTCTCTCTCTCTCTCTCTCTCTCTCTCTCTCTCTCTCCTTCTCTTTTCCACTTGGATCATTCGAGTTTGTATATAGTGGTAGACCCCATGTGGGTAACCGTGTCAAGGACGTGCGAACTGGGCTGCAAAACGGTCCGAAACAAGTCGTGATAGTAGCTCTCTCTCACTCTTTTACACTATGAGCTGAGTGTCGCGAAACGCGAAACGCGAAACTTGGCCAACGGAATACGTATAATGGAGTAGGCAACAGTTCACCAAGTACCTGTGAACAAATTTCAAACTGAACGCAACACTAACGTCCATTATATTAATTTTTCAAGCGTCCATAGAATTTTCAAGGATTCATAAGGATTTATTTGTCAAAAATGTCAACGTCATTTACTTCAAATCGATTTTTTAGTCATCTGAATTATGCTTTTTTTATTTTTGGAGGAAATTTCAAAGGAAAAATCTTTTTTTTTTTCTTGTCCAGGTCAAGTTTCTTGGGAGAAGAATTTTTTCGAAATTTTTAAACGATGTTGAAACAGATTTTTTTTGAATTTCATTTTATTTTTATTTTCTAGGACTAAGATTTGTTGTAAATATTCTACAAAATGCCAACTAGCGAATTATTTCGTACGAGAAATTCTTCGAACGTTTGACACCTTGAATTTTCGGAAATCTGGGTCACATAGAATTTCGTATGATCGGGGAATAGGAAATATTTTCGGAGAATTTTGATGATTTTTCTAAAATTAAGAAATATTAGTCTAGGGCAAATTTACCAACGAAACCGAAAAAAAGTTGTTCAAATGTTTACCTTAGCTCGAAAAAAAAAATTACCCTGAAGTAAATAGTATTTTGATAAAATTTCGTAAGAAAATCGTAAATTAATGAAAAAAAAAAAAAATGAAAATATACTAATTTCATGCAACAATATCTTCCCATGCCATTCAGACTTATTTGCCTTTCGAAATAAACAAAAAAATTTCCTCCACTTTTTATTTTTTCAGTAAATAATGACGAGCAATAATTCAGTGCCGAAATTTCTCTCTTTTTCAAACGTAATCTCGTCGTTGCGAATTGGAGAGTCGAATAATCGTGAGACTGTTCATCTAACGAGTTGCGAAATTCCGAAACCGTTGGCTATGTCCATTAAATATTATATTACGTGATGAGGACCTCTTTTTTTTTTTTTTTTGCTATGGTGTAAGTGGAAAAAGAGAAAGAGAGAAAGAGAGAGAGAGAGAGAAAGAGAGAGAGAGATTACTTGTCGCAAACTTTTGATCTTAGGCTTGGAGGGTTTCTCGAGACAAAAATATACACGCGTTTGCTTGATCGTGTCGCAGCTTTACACTCGAGAATCTTTTTCTTTTTGTCTTTTTAAAAAAATATCATTATTATTATTATTATTATTATTATTATTTATTATTGACACACGTACAGAAATGTACCCACGGAACCACAATGAGTTAGATTTTACTTTTAGTTTCGAAAATGGGGAACGCTCTCGCGGTTCACTCTCGTAATGTATATATCATTGGAGAGTGGGGCACGCTCTCAGGCCTTGGCACACTTTTTCACCTCAGCAGAGACGCGGCTACGACAGCCGAGACTACGAATACGTAGCGCGAGAATGACGACTGCGAAATGCGATAGGGAATCACTCAAAAATTCACGCCGAATCTTCAGTTTCCTCGTAATTACATTTATTGGCTATTGTCGATTAAAATTGACATTTGAAGAATCCACGAAATGATTGAAAACGATAAGATATTTAAAAAAAATTGAAGACGACGCTTCGAGTCAAAGATTTTTCGTTAGGTCCAAATGGCTTGGAATTTAAACTCGAAATTTGGGAATTGAACAATATTTTTATGGCTAAAATGATTGGATGAAATTTATTCAGTAGATGAATTTTCACTTCGCCTCGTTCTTTGGAGACGTGGGGAAAACGTCACTTTGAACGAAAAATTGTAGCGATAATGAATGGTATAATTTTGTAAGTCTATACGAACAAAAATAGTTGCTTCTTCGTAGTTTAAAACGTTCGAGGCGATCGTCAAGTTTGTATATTGTCACGAGAGACAGACGAGGAAGCAACTATTTTTGTTTTATTTGAGTGTCAAATTTTGTCGATTTTTTTGATGCCCAAAAAACTTTGACAACAAAAAAATTCTGGGAATGAAAAAAAAAAAAGCAAAAACATCGAAAGAGCTTGCAATTTTTTTCTCTAAAGTTTGAAACGCTTCAGACAGACCGGGGACGAAAGAATTCATTTTATTTTATATAATTCAATAAAAAATACGATTAAAGAAAAAGAAAAAGAAAAAAAAAAACATTAATTTATCGAATAAAGTTTACCTACGACCCTGCGAGATACAAATCCACATCGCGGTGGTATTTCTCGAACAGGCGATTAGTTAACTCGTCATTAGTCAACATCTACACGGTATTCTGGACATGCAACTCTCTACCAAAGATGGGCAAGATTTCGAATGGAGGGAAAAAAAAAATACGAAAAAAAAAATAAAAAAAAAAAATCCATTGGAAATCATTCTAACACGCAATCGAAATTTTTTATGTAATAATTTGAAAATGATATATCAAAGAGAATGTTAATATTCATTATGGTATGAAGTAATCGATAAATGGCCCTCGAGGTAATTACAGCGATATTCATCGGTCGAAGGAATAACAAATCGTTAGAGCTCTTTTTTCACAGGACCATCAGAACCATAGAAATCATTAATTTCGAATCTAAATTCATGTTCAAATAAATTCTAATATTTATCTCAATCGAGTACGAATTGAAAAATTTTCCACGCAACAATTAAGAACTTAAATAATTACGATTAATTATGAAAACTCGTGACAATTACATCGTGATTCCGAGCTCAATTGATGACTAAATTTTCACTGATTGTGAATCAAAACTTTATTTTTTATTTGATTTTTTTGTGCAATAATTCCAAAGTGGGTAAAAATATTCATTCTGATACGAAAATAATGCCAAAAAAATCTAGAAAAATGCTTCAAATTCCAAATCGTCTGTAGAATTTTTAGTTTTTCATGATCTAAAAAAAAAAAAAATTATAGGAACGTTCTAAATAAGTAAATATTTATTGTCAACAACTGAAAATCCCCTCGAAACGCTTTTTTGAATGAAAAAAAAATCGATCTCTGTATATTTATGTATAAATACTCACGCAATGGGAACTTTGCTGGCTCTTTTTCGGCAGCTTCGAGTTTCTAGGTCACTGGCTTTCACTCTCGTTCGTGATCACGTCACATCCTCTCGATTCTCGTCGTCTCTCCTCTCCCGTGAGGGCAGAAAGCGCGAGTTCCACCACTCTCGTTTATATATATATGTATACAAAATACACACATAAACATGCGTAAATATACATATATATATAAAGACACATATGGTGTACGATCGGATCAACGCAGAGTCGTTTCCCTTTCGTTTTGGAGTCTCGTTTCGTGCTACGAGCACGCACCGATGTAATAAAACAAATTTTTTTATGTCGAATATTCTCCCTCTGTAACGAGTCGAACAAAGAAAAAAGTAAAAAAAAAATAATAATCACGTTATTTCATAAGCAACACATGAATACAAAAATATATATAATTATCGCCAATTTATTTAAATATCGAACACTTCGGAGCAGCTATTTATCGAACCTTTTTCTCTAAAATTTTTTTTATCTTCTCGAAATATGCTCACGAATTTAAAGCCTTGCTGTCAATTTGCCCACGTGCGTGCAATTTTTAATGAATTCTCGAACCCTGCACTATTTTGTGGACTGAATCGATTTTCATTTTTTAATTCTTGGTTCACAGAGTTACATTTTGCTAATGTATTGACACACTGGGTCAATTTGACCCGGAGCTAATTCCAGCCCTCGGTCTCCCATTATTCAGTCTCGTTTTTTTTTTTCGTTTCATTATTAACCAAATTTTCGAGTAAAAATCTTTTCTATTCGAACCAACTATTCTATCCGATTATTCACGAAAAATATATCAATAGCTCTTGTTCATGAAGAAGAATAAAAAAAAAAAATGAAAATGATGTCGGCTCGTCTGAGCTGCTTTCACTCTCGTTTGCTCCACATCCTTTCGTTCGCTTGAAACGCTTTGGCTTCCGGCCGCTCTTTTCACTCTCGTTTGTTCCCCTTTCACGTATATATATATATCTACATACACAGATAGACAAATTGTTGAAAGCCCGTCATCATCTCGTTGAATCACGACCACGACGACGACGACGACGATAGTAGAGAAGTAGAAAATGTAGTCAGAAATCATTGTCAGACTTTGTTCCTCAACTACATTTTTCCTTTGTAGCAAAAGAGAAAAGAGAAAGAAAGAGAGAGAGAGGAAGAGAGAGAGAGAGGAAGAGAGAGAGAGGAAGAGAGAGAGAGAGAAAGAGAGAAAGTTGAAAATGGAGACGACGATCGAGTTATAGATGAGAAACAAATTCTCAATAAAGGCGAATAACTGACAAACGCCTACTCGAGGTTCGCCCTCGGGTGCATTCATGAACAAAAGAGACAACATCATTTCTCTCTTTCTCTCTCTCTCTCTTTCTCTCTTGGTCGTTCGTTCAGGTGCAGAAACTTCAGAACACAATCCCTCACAGGACGTAAAAACAGGATTTCCCCTTTGCCTCCGTTGTAGTATGTTAATGTACCTGTAACACAAATACCATTTGCATTCATGCATACGAGATAATAAAAAAAATATATATAAAAGTATTTCCCATCGATCCGAGGCTCGGAAGACCTTATGGAGTTCGAATTCTATGCTTAGGCACTTCCTCTTAGTCCCTCATTATTCTCTGTACCCACGTCGTTATTTAATTCATTTTAAAACAACTTTTTAAACATTTATTCAAATATTATTATCGCAAACGAAAGAAAACTCAATATTCTTCATTTAATTCGAATAAATCGTTTCAATTAAAGTAAATAAAAATGTTGTTAAATGTAATGACTTTAAAAAAAGAAATAAACGATCCGAAAACATTAAGATTCAATTTTTATTCTAGACAAATAGCATAAATTTAATTAATTGAGATTTTTTATAGTCTCCAATTAAATGGTTGGATGAATAAATGTACAGAGAGAGAATTTATCAATGTAACAATACGATGAGAAACGAGACTCGACGAAAGGATCCGAACGCATGCATATTTTATCATAATAAAAACAACGAGCGTAAATCGTTTGTAAAAGTATTCGTTACAGGAGAATAAGTCGAAGAACGAGAAGATAAAGATAAAAAGGAATAAATCATGTCGCTAAATAATGAATAATTAAATGAGTCACTATAAAAATGCAAAGCATGTAAAATTACGAAAAAATTTGTCGAAAAGTCCATAAACCAAAACGTCTCCATAAAAAAAATAAACAAACGTCGCGATAATACGTTCGAAATTGATATTTTTACAGCGTAAAAAAAAAAACTCGTCGAGTCGTTGCCAAAACGTGGTCTCAGACTTTCCAAAACTCCGTTAGATTCTAATCGCCAAAAAAAAAAAAAAGAAAAAAAAATTTCGTATAAATTTGCATTTGGTTGTTCGGAGTCGAAGAGACAGAAAAGTATCGAACAAAGAGCGTGAGTTTGGGAGAAATTGGGAGAATAAGGGAAAAGGAAATTTGATAGTGAATGAAAGAGAAAAAGGACAAGTTTTAGAGGAGAGAGAGAAAAAAAAAAACAAAAAAAAATTTTACAAATTCTCATAAAAAATAATGTGCAAATATATTTCCGAAGGTATATATAGAATGCGAAAAAAAAATTGAAGAGAGTAAGCGAGAGATAGCCGAAGAAAAAAAGCGCGAGTGAGAGTGCGAGGGAGCGAGATGGAAGAGAATCGAAGTGACGTAATGAGAAGGAGCGAGTCGTGAGCGCGGCTGCGTCATGTTTCTCATCGAACTGGGTCAGTGGGTCTCCCCACCACGTTTCTCTACGACGCGCTACCAACGACAAGGGACACTGCCGCGCGCGAGCACTCGGCCGCACATCCACTCGCGTTCTTACACCGAACGCTTCGCTTTTTCATCCTCTCCCTTTACATCCATAAAGACTCTCCCTCGTGGACGACCAGACTCTCTCATATCGGAGAAACGTTCCCTTTGTACCAAAGACCAAGATAAAAGTTACAGTTGAGATGAGCAATAAAAAAATAAGAGACGGAAATAAAAAAAGAGAGAGAAAGATTTATTCGTTTATTTACCTTAGGAAACAACTATTGGGCAATAAATAAATAAACAATAAATAATATTAAAAACAAAAAAGATAAAAAGATAAATACAAAATAATTTTACGTAAAGAACGTGGAGAGAGAGAGAGAGAGAGAAAGAGAAAAATTGATTAATTCGTTTATTTACTTTAGTAAACAACTATTAGACAATGGAGCAGTAATAAAAAAAAAAAGCAATTGAAAAATAATATTGAAAGAAAAGCTGAAGAGATAAAAACAAACGTAGAGCGAGAGAGAAAGAGAGAGAGAGAGAGAGAGAGAGAGAGAAAAAGATGAAACATGCAAGCAACGAAGAACATCATCGAGAGTCAAAGAATCGCTGGGGAGTGCCAACGGCGTTACTGTTGACCCAGCCACGGCCTCTCTGCCTTCGATACAGACTGTTTTATAACTCTTGTATACTCGCATTACCCGCGCGATTCTCGATCTCTCCGTAAACCCCCTCGGCTCGCCTTTTGCCCAGACCGTGCCTTCGCGGCCAGGCCTCCCTCATCTTATTTTTTTCTTTCTCTGCCTCCTCTTTATTCCCTCATCTCTATCATTGTGTCCTTAATTTTCATAACAAAATTAATATCAGCCAACGTCTATAATTATTATTCATTTATATTTTATCATTTATTTCGATTTGATCATGTTTCAGTCTTATTTTCAAAAATTTCGACACATTTCGACAAATTTTTTTTGAATTCTCTCCACACCCCAATTTCTCATTTGACATTATTCGAAAAAATGTCAATATTTTTGACATCCACGTGGAATTGAAAAAAAAAAAAAAAAACAATCTGAAATAATTGGAATTCCAAATGAATATTTGGAGGGAAGCGTGAACGAAAATGAAATTGAATAAAAAAGCTTCGAGTGTCGTATATAATTAGCAATTTCCAAGTACTTATTTTTCGTCGATGTTTAAAAATATAGAGCAATTACGAGATTCAAAGTAACGATCACGATGCAACGGGGCGTCGAAGAATTTGAGTTTGGTAATCGAAACCCGCGGGTGAAAGAAACGAGGAAAAAAAAAGGGCAAAGGGAAAGAAAGATGAAAAGAAAGAAGAAAAAAGAAAAAAAATAGTTGGAATGGTTGGAGGTTTAGGGGCATTCCTAGCCGCGTTTATACGTCGCGGTGACGCGGTCGAAGAATTTTGGGTCGAATCGCGAGCAGTGAGAGAGAGCTCACGAACCACCACCCCGGGAGGTGGATAATTTTTTTTTCTCTCTTCTTTTCACTCTCGTTCCTGTGCGCTTGGTGTCTGACGAAAAAAAGGGACGACCTACTTAGAGAGGTTTCGTATATGGCTACTATACAACATATATATTTTTATATATACATATATTTAAAGGCTTGAAACGAAAAGAGAGCGAGAGAGAAAAAAAATCGAACCGAAACACCCACACCCGCACATTTCGACAAAGGATACAGCGATTTTTCTTTCTCTCTCTCTCTCTCTCTCTTTTTCCTCGATTCGTGTTTCACCGAAACTCAATGTACATAACAAGTATGCGTAAAATTTGAGCACACACTAGACGGGAGTACAGTCTCGAGTATAAAGAAAGAGCCAAAAATAAAGTAAATCAAAATTCTTGGATGCGTGGTCGTTATATTTGCGGGTAAAACTCTCTCTTCTCTTTCTCTCTCTGTCTCTCTTTCTCTTTCTCTTTCTCTGTTATCCTTTTAGCGTAGAATCGCGCAACCTCTTCGATCGATTACGAATTACGATCGAGAACGAGTGTAAGAAGTGGCCACTCACTCATTTCGAGAAGAGAGGGAGAAAAAAAAAATAAAGAAACGAAAAAAAAAAAAATGTATTCATGTATAATATACAGTAGCAAAGTGAATAAAATACATTTATACATTTTTATACACGTCAAATAATGTATACATATTTATAAAGTCATATATAGATATACACGTGTTAGGAATTTGATGATGAGACGAGACCAGCACGTGCGGAGCAGGGGAAGGTGGGCTCACTTGCCCTGGGACGTAACACCAAGAGTAAAAGAGGAAAAGAGAGAGAGAGAGAGAGAGAGAGAGAGAGAGAGAGAAAGAAAAAGAAATAGAGAGCGAGCACACAATCTCGTACACAAGTTTGCGCCGCGAGTCTCTCCGGGTTTTTCGCTGCTTCGATATGAAGACTCGGACAATACTTTTACGGCCGACATAGACCTGGTTCCGTAAGTAGGTCATCCCCACTCTTAACGTCGTTTAACTCTTCCCCCTTCTTCTCTCTCTCTTCTCCCGCCAGCGCCCTCTCAGTCAATCTTAATCTCTCTCTCTCTCTCTCTACTTCGTCTACCCCCTCTCCTCTCACTTCTTCGTCAGCGCCGCCAAGCGCCCAACACAAACCTCTATGTGTCGACGTTCCTTTTCTCCTACTCTTTTTCTCTTTCGTATTTATTCTCTTTCTCTCTCTCTCTCTCTCTCTCTCTCTCACTCGTCATCAGGAGGTCCGATGGTGTGAGACAGCGCCTCCTCCACCTGGTCGCTGGTACTTTGGCATGCGAGCTCTCCCTGCGCTGAATCACTTTCACTTATGCCGTGGTAGCAGCCCGCGCGATCCTTGTGTCGGTGGCTTACTCTACTCTCTACCGGTTTACCGACGCCGACAACTCTCCTCGTCTCTCTTTCTCTCTTCTTCCCTCTCCCACCTCTCTCCCCACTGTTTCGCAAACCAATCCTACGTCCACATGCAAACGCACCTTTTAATCTATCTCTTTCTCTCTCTCCTGTACCATCAAAACTATGACTTTATACCGCATAACCGATAAACAACGAAAAAAAACGACGCTAAATCAACTCCTCTTGAGCTCATATTATAATTAAATTATCCCTAAACGCCGGAAGAAACGAATGAGATAAATGAAAAAATATATTCGACGCGCCAAACACGCGAGGAATACCCAATCGTGGGTTTTTTTTTTTTTTTTTCTTTTCGCACACGCCGCTTTTCGGTGAAAGTTTCCTAACTACCATGAAATTAAAAGCTTCGAGCGAAAAGGCAAGATATTTCGAAAATTGCCAGTTTTATTATGTTTTTTAAGCAGGGCTCGTTCATAGCTTTTTCAAAAGAGTACAGTCATCAATTTTACCAATTCATCGTTATCCCATCGCTCTTGTCGATTGAAGTAATTCGAATGAAATGTAAAATCTTGAAAAAAGGCGCCAAAAGTTCCATGAGACTCGTAACATATTTCTTCTCGCTCATTCTCATCTACGAGTGTTTTTTTTTGTTCATGGATAGATTGGTAAGGACGTGAACTGACCACAACTACTAGAGCGCGTGGGTCAGCGAGTCGCGCGTGTGTTCCCCACGTAAAGCGGCGTGTTCCGAGACACTGGCCGATATATATTTCGCTCGTATGTCATTTCGTGTGTGGAATAATAATGCGAGGAATAATGTGAATAAAAAAAGAAAAAGGACAAGGCACAGCGGTGTATATGGGATTATCGAAGTTTAGAGGTTGTTCGGGGAGAGCCAGGGCGTTCACGTGGTGCGGTGGCGACGACGGTAGAGGCATTACTGTCGGTGCGGCGACGGCGGTACCGATGTCGAAGTAGCGGTGCTGCAGGGGTGGGGGGCGAGAGGGCAGGGGGACATTTTCGCAGGCAGGGGAGAGGGGGCAGTGAACACGACGCGGGGGCAGAGGGGGGGGGGGAAATAGGAGGGCGGGCCCTTCAGGAGAGCAACGAGGCGAGAAGACAGCGCTAGTCTCACGCAGATTGCCGAGCTGTCAAGTCGGTCGCGCGCTCTCGTTTTTCCGAGGCTTCCTGTGATTACAAATCCCCTGTATAACGTGATTTAATCATTATTTCCTTTTCGCTTTTATTCCTTTTTGCCATTTATTCCGATATAAACAAGCCCGGATCAAAGTTTTTCAAAGGAAATAGTGTGTGGATAAAAAAAAATACAACTAAATTCGGTCAAAGTGCTTATTTCGTTTGAATTCGATTAACTCTCGATCAAACTTTATTCATTCAATCGATCGATCGTGATTTAACTTTTTCTTCAATTTGGTCTCGTTGTCCTTAGTGTTGGAAAGATTTAAGAGAATAAAAATATATATACACGGATATATATTATATTTATTTACACACGCCAAGTTTTAGCCTCTCTTTTTCTTCTCTTTGTGAATACGTTCGCGAGTGTTTATCGCTCGTACCTTTCGGCATCATTTATTCGAATGAAAAACAAACGAATAATACGAAATGTGTGAATAACTGGTGGAACTACCCCTCCGACTTATTGGATTGCAGTGAGGATAAAGGCGATCGAAGGATATTTCTCAGTGATTTTAAAAGATAATCGTGATTGTCGTTTTTTTCTTTCGGTCGTTCGTTCTCTTTCTCTCTCTCTCTCGTTTCGTCGTCTAATTTATTTATTTATTTATTTATTTGTTTATTCATCGTTTCTCCAAGTGTAATCGCTAGTGAAAATCCATCGTCCAAAGGGATCAAATTTTATTCTCCGATCAAAAATAATTTAAAAAAAAAGTGCACAGAGATGTTACGGACGTGGACAAGTAAATATTTCGTGAATAATCCGGTGCAATGATAAGCGGTTTCGACTCGAGAAGATCGACGATAAAACATCGTGATTACCGATTTCGTTAGAAAAAAAGTGTTTAGTTTCTCGTGACAATAATCAAGTGGCTCGTAATCTTTAGTTTTTATATTTCGTCTCCCGGTTTAATAGCAAAAGAAAGGCGCGAAAATAGGAAGAAAAAAAAACGTTGACGCGAATGCTAAAGTCTCATGATCCCAAGAGGAGGAGGCAACCGAGCCCTATTATTTCTTTTAATTGCGTCAAGTTGACCTCATCGAGAGGTGTGTGATATGTTAGTTGAGATGGAGCAGCATGCGGGTTTAATATCCCTGAACATGTCGCCCTTTCATTTGAGCCCACAGGGCAGTCCCCACGGGCCAACGGGTGCCCAACAGCAGCA
>JACEOJ010010248.1:0-54542 GCA_013761285.1 Campoletis sonorensis | reverse complement strand
TTGTTCTCTCAGTGCGAAAATAATGTTCCAAAAATCTCATTTTTTTTTAATTACACATTTTCTTCTGTTAGCAGGCAATGGGAAATAATCCAGTAAGTATCATTGCCGTGGCCACCATCCTTTTCCATGTTTCAAAATTGCTCGAGAGTGAGACTAAGATCAAGTTTATATGCAAAGCGATATCGCAACTGTTGCCAATTTGTATGAGTCCACAAAACGCTCTTCGTCTTTGCAGTCAGGTTGGTAAATAAAGCAGCGAAAGTTCAATGTTTCTGTTTTATTTTCTGCTCGACTTAATAATCGTCCAGATTCATGAATTCCAGGTGATTCTCGTAAAATTGCATGAAATGTTACCGGAATTTCATCGCGAACGGTACAGAAGCGTAGTTTCAGGAATCGAAATGAATCTTCGCAGTGACAAATCACTTACAAATGCAGTGACGTTAATGGACGGTTTTTACTTGAACGACTTTCACGCCAACGATGACTACAATTTACAGGTTTTCTTTTTTTTAAACAAATTAACAAATGTTATCGAAAATGAATGTTTTTCTACTTGAATTTAAAAATGTTTACAGTTTATCTACGAACATCTACCACGTCTGCTGGGTTCGCCCATCAACGAACGAATCGAGGCCAGTATATTTAGGGCTTTGATGGTCTCCCCCGACAATTCTTTCATCCCATTGCATTGCTCGAGCAAGTGGGAAAGAACGAGACCCCAAATACCAATAATCAGACCAGCTGGTACGTTATCAAGTGAAATAGAAGAAAAAATTGTTGCAAATCGAGTCATTAATTGTAAAATATCGTCTTTTTTCGCAACTTCCCATGAGACTTGGCGTTAAAGTTGCGATTTTCTGTAATTTTTTACACTACGTCATTTTGACGTTACTTTGTATATTTTATTATGATTTTGGCGATCGAACCTCGTTAAAAATACGCGTCCCCGAACCTCCACCGCTTTTTTTCATCTCACATTAGAGTAATTTCTTTTTTTTCCAGATCTATTTGATGAAAATCGTGATTCTGACGAAGAAAATATTCCAAGGAATGAGGAAATTGTCGAGAACGCTGAGAGGGAAGCAATCGCCTTGAGAGCTGAGATCCATCAAAGAATAGCGTCAGACACCGATGGGGGTATTGTTGTCGTTTCTTCTCTGATTGACGACGAGCCACGAAATCTCGAAAGAGTCGTGAGAACTTGTGAAATTTATGCAGCAAAAGAAGTGGTTATAGGGGGCTTGACTCACGAGACTCTTCGGGCTTTACAAAGATCGAACGTGCTGACAGAAAATGCGATTAAAATATTGGAGGTTTGTTTTGGAAATAATGGAGGTAGTTTTTCGAAAGGAGCAACGATTGAAATATAATTTTCCGAAATTTTACAGATGAATAAATATGTTTTGAAATACTATTTACTGGAGCAACAATCAAACGGATGGAAAATAGTCGGTGCGAAACGAAGGGCTGACAATGCGAATCCGTGCGAGGTGGAATTTGCTGAAAAAACGATTTTGCTACTGGGGTGAGTCGTCGGTATTGTTATTTTTACGTTTATCGAATTAATTCGTTTGTAAATCTTGGTTTTTTTTTATAGAATCGAACAAAATGACACTCCGGAAGACTTGCTTGAGATTCTCGATGTCTGCGTTGAAATTCCATAAAACGAAGTCGTGGGTTCTCGAAATATTGACCTTGAGATGCAATTTGCATCTGGCATACGTGAAACTTTTTTTTTAACGAAATTTGTAATAATATTTTAGTCTCATTTAGAAGATTAAGTTTTTCTTGTAATTTATTATCGAGTATAGATTTTATACATTTTTTTTACACGACTCTGATGACAAGCTTAAGCAATTTATAGAAAAGTTTATACTTTTTAGCAAAGCCTAAAAATTAAGGAAATTAAATTAAAAATTGAATTAATTAATTAAGAAACCTAATTAAATTAATTAAAATTAAGACTAAATTGATTAAATTTAAAATTATTACGAAAATGAAGACACCGAGAAATACAAATTTAAAAGAAATACGCTCTGGATATTAATCGTGAAAATAATAAAGGGTAATGTTTCCCCTTTGGCAAATAATGATCAGAACAAAACTTTGTGAATAAAAATATGTAAATATATTGACGAAAAATTAAAAATATTGACTGAGCTGCCGAATGACCAATTTTGTGAGTTGATCGGTTTTTTTTAAATGTATCATGCAAATTATTCAAAACGATGAAATTATGTACACAAATATTAAATAATGTCCATGTTTAATAAAAATATTTATTCACAAATGAAAAATAATCATTTACGTTTTTTGATTCCCCGTCGGCCGCACTCATTCTCTGTTTACACATTTTTTCTTCATCGTCTCAAAATGGACGAAATTATTTATAAATGTAAGAAAAATTGAAATTTCTGCAACTCGCTATCGCTAAAGTCACTTTTTCGAAGAAAATTATTAAAATATTGGAATTTTAGTATTAAAGTCTCAATGAAATATTCGAAATTTACTGATTGCGAGAATTGCAAAAAAAAAAAAACGCCATCTGTAGTCGATAACGACAACTGCACATTCGCTGTCTTTCCATCCGCGCATTTCCGGAATCATGAGAAAGCGCCATCTGTAGTCGAAAGAGTGGCACCTTGTGTTGTAGAAAATTGTATGCTCACTATCTTGGAAATTGTATGCTCCGAGGTTGTGACGTATTAGCGCCAGCGCTTTGTGGTTTCTCCAACCTTTTCGAGCTCGGCTTACTTGGAGGAAGGTATGTTGACGAATAAATAATCCGAAATTGCCGAAGTAATCTTGGCTCAAATAAATGCAATCGTACAATTAACTGGTAGATATTGAAACGGAGAATATTCGTGAAAGAATATTTCTTGTGAGATTGTTGGTGAACATTGATAAAATTGAGATTTCCAAGCGGTGCCTCCGCCACGATGGATCTCCGAGGCTGTAAACAGACTCTCGACCATTCGGTCTAATATTTCTCCTTTGTTTTGTTGCAGCCAAACAAAATAAAACATGGCGATCAGACCAGTGTACAGGCCGACGATCGTCAAGAAAAGGACGAAGAAGTTTATTCGCCATCAGAGCGATCGTTATGACAAACTCAAGGTAAATTATCATTAAACACCTAACCTCAACACGTCGTATTCTCTTCTATTTTGTAATTTCCCCACATTTCGAACTCTCGATACTTCGCAGTATCCATTCAACGAGCACTACAGCGATTTTTTGCTGAGTACAGCTGAACCAATTTCATTGACAACTGTCAGATTCACTGAATAAACAATTGCAAAATGCATTTAAACCTTTTAATCTCCCTCATGCATCAACGATGCATGATGATATTTTTTTATTCAAAACTATCGTGATAATAACGTTTTTTCTGTTGATTACTCACCAATACTTCTTTCTGTAATAACCAGTTTATCCAAATTATCGAGTGAATTATTTCGTGTCTTAAAAATAGTGAATCTTTCAAAATTCTGTGAATCATCAGATCTTGCATTTTACAATTTCCTCACAAGAATTTTGACGTTTGGAAGGAAGATTATTTTTTCTAGTGAAATAAAAATGATGAATTTGAGGAAAAAATAATGAAACAATGATTTAATGCCTCGATTAATAAATAAAAAATCGTTTATTTGCAGCGGAACTGGCGTAAACCCAAGGGTATCGACAACAGAGTCCGTAGGCGCTTTAAGGGCCAATTCTTGATGCCCAACATTGGTTACGGAAGTAACCAAAAGACAAGGCACATGTTGCCAACGGGCTTCAGGAAAGTTCTTGTCCACAATGTCAAGGAACTGGAAGTTTTAATGATGCAGAACCGTAAGTTCTGCGCGGAAATCGCTCACGCCGTAAGCAGCAAAAAGCGAAGGGCCATCGTCGAACGTGCCCAACAACTTTCGATCAGAGTAACGAACGCAAATGCTCGCCTTCGCTCAGAGGAGAACGAGTAATCGTTTGTACTGTAAATTAAATAAAAATCATCAAAAAAAAAACGTAAAATAGTTTTGTCTTTTCGAGTTCCTGGCGCCCATCGAAGATTTTGAGTTTTTCGCCATTTTTTCCTGCACCTTTTTATCTCTTTTTATTGAAAAAATCTCGAAGTTTTTTTGTCACGATTTTCAACGTTTGTTTACTTTTTTTTTTTTCTTAAGGGAATCCTCGAGCTAAGTTGATTGATTTTTTTATCTTTTTCACTTGTTTTTTTTCCTTCAATGGAAGCTTTTGATGATGAAAATCTCACAACAATTGGTTTTTGCTATTATTTTCGTTTTTTTTCTAATTTTTATGCAATTCTATCATTGAATTTATTTTTTGTTTTTTCAATTTTTTAAATATATATTTTAAGATTTTTAATGTTTCGAAATTTCTTCCAGTATGAAAATTGTTGATTTTTTCTTTTTTTTTTTTACGATATTTTTCTCCGAACTACTGACTATCGGACTCAAGAATCAAATACGTTCGTCGTCACAATGTCCCCGGCTCCGCACTCACGCACTGTAAAATTTCATGCCACGAAGAAAATTGAGGGACTTGCCAGTTCACGCCGATTATTTGAATTACACGAATCGTGGCTCGAAAACGCGCGAGAAAATGAATTCGAAGAAAAGTTTCACGCTCTCTTTTCATTTGATGAAAAAAATGGCTAATTATCAACGTGATTACCACAAATACGAATCACGAACGATAATTAACGAGTTTAAATTTAGAGAGTGTACAAATCTGCAGTTTTTTTTCAACAAGGCAAAAAAAAAGTTGTCAATTCACTTTCGTTGGTTTCTGAATTCGTACATTTCGATAATTTAATTTCTTGAACATGAAAATGAATTGAACTGAAAGGTTTTTTAACGATTGAGTGTAAAAAATTGCAAATTCCATATTTTCGAGTCCCTTAAATGTCCTGGGGTTTTTTTTTAAGGCCTTGGGTCACCCTAGAATTTTCGAAAAATCGATTTTTACTTTTTCAATTTCAATCCCCAAAAAGTCTATTTTTTTCGGCCTCTAGAGTGGTCTAAGGCTTGAAAAGTCTGTGAATCTTGAGAAACAACCGAATCGAGGCATAATATTTAAGAAAATTGACCTAATTTTAATGCTTTATGATTCAGCATTAAAAAATTCTTATTCTGACACCCTCAAGCTCCGAAAAAGTCGTGAAGACGATAAATCTTAAAAGAATAATCGACTAGACTGTGAAGAAAAAAAAAAGGTGGAGAGAATTAACGATTCTGCTGGCCTTCTTTTCTCGAAGCGATAAAAAGTGGTGAATATATGCAGAGACGGAGAGTCGAGCGTGTTCTAAAGGGGGTAGCTACCCCATTGCGTGTCAAGCGTTAGCTGACCCATGGTTTAGAGATTATCGACCCTCGCTTGACCGTCTTAACTTACACTCCAGCCTTTCGAGAGACCTGGAAAATGGTGGGGGCAAGGAATAACATACATCGTTTCAAAAGCTATGCGGACTGGTGCCTGTTTTGCATATTGACTAAAGAGCCTTTCTCTAAAACCTTTCAGTACGTTAAACGTCTTTAGACCCTTCGAATTATTAAATTATTGTTTATTGATTGCAATATTCTCGTAAAATTGTTGAATTTCTGATGTTTCGTTGAATATTCAAATAAATATGAAAAAAAAATCTGCATTTTGGACGAAGAAATAACCTCGAAAAGTGACAGCTGTTTTCGTGCGAATAAATGAAAAAGTTTTGAAATTTCGTCATTTTTAATATTTCATGAGAACAGTAGCAAGAGAATTGAAAAATATTTTAAAATTATTACATAATTGCTGTTAACATGACAGTTGGATCAACAACAATATTTCGAGCCACGAACAAAGCCTCGGCAAATTTTTTACAAACAACGGAGCGTCTGTTGTTCGATTAAAAATAGTTATTGAATAAAATAATAAAATTGAATGAAAACTGTACAGTTATTTGGTTGCGTGACGAAGTTTTTGAACCTCCAAATCGAGGTCTCGCTCTTTACAGTAAAAAAGGATAAAAATAAATGTAAAAAAGAAAAAACAACGAAGTAGTTTGAATAGTAAAATCAGCGGAGCGAGGCCGCGTCACCAGGACGGAATTATCGCGCTTCTGAATCCGTTTCCCAAAATCATTAGCATTTCCTACCACGCAATCGTATTGTTGCTACGAGATCGCAGATGGATAATAATAAAATTTCAACTCTAATAACAAATTGAGCAAAAAATTAATTATAGTGATTAACGAGAATGGAATCGCGATTGACAGGTTTGCTTTTTGTTTTATGGATATGTTCGTACGATGAGCGAACGTAATTCGAGGGGTTGAACGTCAGATGGCGAACAGAGACTTTAATGCCGGGCAAGCTTAGGCCAGATAAATAATTCAAAAATAGCAGCAGGCTATACATTCTGCAATCCAATCCCTCACCGTTCAATCAATCCCACAAGGTGATAGCTATCACACTGCAAAAACCATGTATTTATTTGTGTCTGCACATTATACGTTTCTTCAAACGTATAGACATACGAGCTGTGCCAAAGCGTTCCGCTCTCTTTTGTCAATAAAAAGAGAATAAGTCCTTTCAACGGAATCAAAATAATGGGAAATTTCAGTGTAAAAAATACATTAGCCAGGCGACTAATAAAAAAACGTTGTTTTCATGACAATTCTGTATTTGAAAGAGAGACTAAGGTCCGCAGGATTTCAAGGTCAAATAAGAACTGTACATTCGAAGTATTGGCATTTTTTCTAAAATTCAGCTTCCAGAGAAAACTCAGACACATTCTTATCGTATTTTCACTGTTTTCGAGCGAATTATACAAAAATAATGAGCTTTTTTCATGGAAAAACAATAAAAAATATCGAATTTTGAATTTTTGTAAACAATGTTCCGAAGAGCCCGGTGAATTTAGCATTTTTTTGTAGATTTCAAGTGCTGCAATTTGAAGGAGCTGCGATATCGAGATTTTCGATGGAATGATAAAAAAATCGTGATTTGAAAAAATGAGAGCAACGTTATAAAAAAATGTGATTGACGATTTTTTTTTACTCTACTCGAACATTTCAGGATTAAGATTAACGAGTGACGCTTATTTGTGGGATTTTCTTGAAGGTTTGAGGTAACGATTTTTTGATGAACGAATATATTTATTCCTTCAGGCAAATTACCCAGTCCAATTTCCTACAATATTATGAATAATACATAACCCCAATAAGTCTTTATTGATTAGTTACACATTTCACGATATATGTAAAAGTGAATATAATTAGCGAGAGTTCAATTTTTAAGGATTTACAACTGTCAAGAATTTCGTGAAAATTATTTTCTTTCTTTTCTACGATCACTTCTGCGAAGTATACAGTTCTGAGAATGTTGAAATTCTGTTGTGAAATTCGAAGAATTCTCGAAGTTGCGGAGATTTCTTCGAAGCGAGCAGGCTGAGCAGCCCGAATTCAATTCGTGAAAAAAAAAAAACTTCACAGCACACATACGAAAAAACCGAATCTTTTTAGCACAACACGAAATTTTCAATAAAACAGTTATTCTCACTGATAAAATTCCAGCTCTTTTATATTCTTTTTATTTTCCAAACTTCGAAAAACTACGAATTAATAAATTCTGCCTTTGCTTGAGTTATATTTACAACAACCCTGATCTTGATTCAGTCTCACGTTGTCAATGACACGAATTATTATACTTCGTATGTACAAATGCATCGAAACTCGTGTTAGAAACACCTCAGCGTGTCGAGAAACGATATAACACGAAAATGTGTACACAAGAGGCTTGGGAAAGCTTGAACTATGCAGAGATGGAGGGACAGCCCTCGTACCGGCTAGTTGTCCGTTTTGACCGCCAGTACTTGAGCGTAGTCCGAGAAGCACGGACCCGCGATTCTACGAACACGTTCTAATCTCTTTTCAACAATCAGTTCAATCGCGAGTTCTCCTTTCTTCATCGATCCACGTCCTTAGGAGTCTTATATAAATAAATAAAAAACATTCCGTGTAGAATTAAAAAAAAAAAAAAAAACAATTATTTAAATATCGTAATAAATGATTCTTCGTCGATTTAATTTCTGTCAATAAACTTGACACAACAAGGAAATTCTGCATATTCCTCTGAATAAAACATTTAATAAACGTAAACAAAACGTAAAATTGATCTAAATACTTCGAAACTGGATACCAACAACTTTCATTTTCTTATTTTCTACAAATGCACCAATTACCGTAATCGATATAGTTACTTCGTGTTATAATTGGTGAATTAATCATTGTTGGTCGGAAAATGAACGAACTAACGACTTAATAATTGCATGTGAACAAACTTTGAAAATAACTTATTATTTCAAACTTCAGTAATTCGGTGAGTACATACTGCGATTGTATATTATTTTAACTTCGAATATTACGAGCTTTTTTTCTATTTTTGTAGTCTTCGAATAGGAAAAATTGTTGGATTTTTATTTAACGTCTTTATCTTTTTAAGTATTTACTTATTTCATTGCAAAAATCGAAAAAATCACATTTCTGTAATTCAACATTTTTTCACTCGACTCTCAACATTTATCGAATCACTTTTGAGTACCAAAATGACAAATCGATTAAATTAATTATAAACTGTCATAAATTTATTGTCTATTTTCGAGAAACTTTAGAATTCGTCGAATTTGGTGAAAAAGTAACTTTAAGATTTGCATCAATCGTCCATATTTATGAGTTTAATTTTGATTTAATAAAAATCAGTTTTTCCAATGATTTTCTCAAATTGAATTGCACTAATGAAAAAAAACGAATATCGTCGATAAAATCCATGCAATAAACTTGATTCAAAAGTTGGTTGTGGACGATTATTTAAAAAAGTGAATTTGCTAAAAATCGCAACAAAAGTTATAAAAATGGAGGATTATACTAAACTCGTGAACAAAGTAAACAAAAATACATTTGAAAGAATGTCTAAAATAGAAAACAAGCTTACGACGATTTATATAATTAATTAAAATGACATACAATTATTATAGCGCCGAGTGTCGTTGAAAACGAAAGAAAAGAGTATGCGATTATGGACAGGAACTTTGCACAAGGTTGATAAAGAATTAAATAGTCAAGTGGTCAACGAAAATATAGACTTCGTTTGTAAAGGAAAAAAAATAATTTCACATTCTCTTTGATTAATTCTTCCGAAAAGCTGCATTTTTTTTCTTCTCATTTCAACAACAAACAAACATCGTAAAAGAATGTTTGTTAACGACACTTGATCCTACGAGTAGTTAAACTCGATATTATGCTCGAAAAAAAAAAAAAAAAAAAAACATCGATAACTTCCAATTGAGAAAAAAAGGGAACAAAGCTCGTTCGATGTTTGGACAATGTTGAAATGTTTTGGCCATGATTTCTGTTTCTCTGTTTTAAAGTTTACCTTTGCTCGGTGAATTGTCAGGCGTTTTATTCTGTGAATAATAAAAAATCGTGTTATAGACTGGGCGACTTTGTCAAGTCAGGTGTTAGAAGAAAAAAAAGTTTAATAAAGTTGGCATCATTGTAAAGAATCGTATCGATTTGACCACGTCAACTACGGGTAACACAGCAGAAGTGACATTTCGCAAATTGTCCTACATTAATTTTATAACCTCACTATCGAGGGCGAAGGTAAAGCAGCGAAAAAAAAAAACATAGAGAGACGAACTAAAGTCTATAGACAACGAAGCTAAGGACGCCACTATAAACAGCAGGGAAAGTGTCGTACGTGCGAAAATAACAGGCTTTCCTCGAGTTTAGGAAGCGAAACAAGAAATATATAAATTCCTTAGAACCTTTCGCTCGACATTAATGGCGTATGATTATTTTTTTACTCCCCTACCAAAGTCCGGCACTGATGATATTATTTTTTTCAAGTATACACGACTTCGACGGCCTCGTCGCAGAATCGTGCATCTTTTAACGATGCACGTTTCATTTTTTTTTAAACGTGAAGGCAAACGTGAGCTGCTGAAGAATATTAATATCGATTAATCGTTTTGATTGTTGAAGAAATATCGAAGACACTTTTTTTGTAATCCAAATAAATACAACCACTGAAAAAACAACGTTTTATCATTTTTCAAATAGTTTTTCAATCGAAAAATCTCTGAAACGAAAAACCTTCGCGAAGTTAAGTGAGTTTGGATCCAAGTATCAAACTGACCTGTTTTAATTAGAATTGAAAGTTTATCAGAGCCGAAAAGTGAACATTCATTTGCGCTCTGTTTAGTAAACTAAGTTAAAAGATTATTTAAAAAGGTTCAAAAAGTAGGTTTCCGAAAAGACTGATAAAAGATCGAAAATTCGTATCAGAGTTCAATAAATAATCGAATATTATGAAATTTCTGAATCGTCTCAATGTACAAAATAATCAGACAATAAAAATCACAATCATCACAAATCATCCCCACATTTGGTAAAAAAAAATTGAAAATATCTAGTTAAAAATAAAAATTGTGTGTGTTGATAAAAATTTGAAAAACATTGACTCTCGATCTAATGAAAAAAATCATAAAATTACGTAAAACGAATTGAAAGATGAAAATTCACGTAAACAATGAAAGTCCTTGATTTGTCATGAAAATTCCGGGAATTATTGGACATTGTTTGATTTCTGAATAACTCTGTACGTCAGAAATAGTCGTAGATTTGAAATAGTGTACGTGTAAGTGAAATAATGAGTGTACGATACGTTGGCAGTTTTCACGCAATGTATTACGGTTCAGTGGCCCCCTGAGTGCACTCAGGTGTGGTCTTTGTTGTGCTTTCCTGTGCAGGTCCGGAAACGTCCGGAACGAACGAAAGACCCTGCCCCCTCCCTCCCCTCCCCCGCGTCTCTCTCTCTCTCTTTCTATGCAGAGCACCAACTTGCCACTCTAACCAGGTCGCTATTTATCAACTTCGTGGTCGATGTAAAACTTCTTTTTTTTCAGCAGATCATACTATTTTCTCATCTTCAAAGAGTTACCGATAAAAATGAAGGAACTCACTTTGTCAACGGGGATATTTTTGCTCGGTAAGTCTTCGAGGAACCAGAAATTAAATTTCAACATCAACAAACAATTACGAACTTACGTACACCGAGAAATGTAAAAAATGTGGACTATTCGAAGTATTGGCTTTTATACTTTAAAAAATGTATGAATTGAAACGACTTTT
Source organism: Campoletis sonorensis (assembly GCA_013761285.1). Taxonomy (NCBI): domain Eukaryota; kingdom Metazoa; phylum Arthropoda; class Insecta; order Hymenoptera; family Ichneumonidae; genus Campoletis; species Campoletis sonorensis. Next base: position 43,363 of record JACEOJ010010248.1, on the reverse strand, counting down.
CGGTTATTTTAAAACGAACATTGTTGTCGAGAGTGAAAAATTAAATGAAAAAAAAAAAATGTCATATCAGCTGTTCGTGTTCTCGAAAAATTGAAGAAATAAAAATATTTTCAAAAAATGTCACTTTTTGACCGGTCTCGATGTAAATCCGTAAGAAATTCATGACTCGAAAAGAATAATAAGAAAAACATTCTGATAAATTAATCCGAGTAAAATAATGGCTTGATTTTGAAAAAAAAAAACGATAATATAGAAACGTGATAAAAAGTTGAAATGTCTTCGAAAAATAATTGAAAAATATTTTTTTTTATGTAATTGAATGAATAGATGATCCCGAATAGAAAATAATGTTTAAAAAATGTAAACAACAGGTGTTGTGATCGGGGAGATATCGGGACAGGCGAGTATAGCTCGTATGTCACGTTGTTCGCGAGACGATCATCAGAAATGTATAGCCTTGGCTGACCCTCTCTTGAAAGACCCTCATCTTATATTCCCAGATAATATGAGGGACATTGACATGGTTTGCCGGTAAAATATGAGGCATTAAATACTTTATATGACAAATAGACTAAGTATTATTTGAATGGTAAGATCAATAACATATAATTATGATTTTATTCAGAACGTGGTCAAGTTTCGTCGATTGTACAAAACGTTATATCGATAACTGCTTCTCCAAACGAAGGCAGGAACAATTTAATGCTGCCGTTGAAATCCCTATTGCTTCGGTTCACCAAATGTGCTCTGTCTCCACTTATCAAGCTGGTAAAAACATTATTTCACCTTTAATTATTCAACCTCTGTCAATAATCATGTTTTTTACGATCTCCGAAGTTGTCAATACCAAAAACTTATTTTATGAATATCTAATGTTCGTAAAAAATGCATCAAACGACTGAGAATTATTTTTTGTTTCCATTTTTATTTCCTTGTTCGAGATTGTGGCTCCGAATTCCTCGAGAGCTGGCAGAAAGTTAAAAAAACTTCCTTAAGTTTAATTAACGATTGAGCAAATCGATAAAAAGTTCAAAAAAAACTATGTTATTAGTGTATTTGGTCCGAAAGAAAAAAAAAGAGTTACTTTTTATTTCATTTTGATTGAAGACTTTAGTTTATTGACCATCAAATTTTCGTGGCCCATAGAATATTTACAATACGCCAGTTGCCTAAAAGCTACAGTGATTGAGTCCGAGCACTGCGGCAATCAGTACGCTGCTCTTGTCGACGAAGTGTCAAAGGGTGAAATGGCGAGAACGAGTCTTTGCTGGTAAATTTAAATAAATATAGAATCGTACATTTCCGTTACTAAATAAAATCTGTTTGCAAATGTCTACGATTTATTTTTCAACATATTAATTGAAAACGAAAAAAAAATTCTTCACCAGCTCTCACCACCATTTCCGATCGTGCGTTATTTACGAGACGAAAAAAAAATGCGACGGAAATCAATCAGGGGGCGCTGCTTCACGCTTTTCGCGTCAAGTATTGGACAAAGCTCTGAGTTTTTTTGCAAGATCAGTGTCAAAATTACATGTGAGTGAATCTTGAATCGCTGAATAATTGAGAAAAAATCGATTCTTTTTCCAGTAAATATTTCACCGGTTCTTACGATTTTTTGACGTTTTCGTTGTTTTCTTCGATACTCAGACCCAATAATGCCGATTGTCCTCACGCTGTTACGGATTCCGGATCTTCTTTGACTGTCAGTCCACTCGAAGAAACTCGTCTCAATCTCAAGGACAACAACAAAGGACGAAATTATCTTAGAACTTTATCCCCCGACATTTACGCCGTTCAAGCCAGTAATTTTCACGGAGCCAGTGCAAATACAGCTCATCCTTCGCAGTACAAGAGCACGGGAAGAGCTCTCAATTCCTATCCAAGTAAATTGATTTATTTTTTTATAGAAAAAAAAAATCGTTTTTTCCTGATGGCTTTTTTTCGTGAAATTTTTTTAGCGTATTTATTAATCCTTTGAGGATATGAATAAATTGTTTCAAGGCAAAAAAAACATGAACTCGAGGAATTTTCTCATAAATTTGATTTTTTATTTACTGGCCAAACTATCGCGATCGCGATATGTGATTTTTTTTCGTATTTCAGCTCAACACACTGAAAGCGATATTCTTGATAGCAGAGCTTCTCCGACTAGAGTTTCAACGGATGTAAATAACCTCAAAATTTCAACCGAACAACCCTCATCGCAGACTTTCTCTTCTCCTTCTCCTCCTGCTTCTCATTCTTCTTCTTCTTCTTCCCAATCTGGTCCTTCTCCTCCTCATTCTCCTTCTTCTTCTTCTTCACAATCTGCTCCTCCATCACATTCCGCTTCAGCTTCTGGCACTTCATCCTCAACTTCTTCCTCTGTTTCTTCAAAGGCATCCACAGAGTCAGAAGAGAAGATAGTTTTCCATGAAACTAATCGTGTGCCTGTTGATTCACACGAGGAACCAGGTATTGACGAAATTTTCTCACATAATCGAATTCATGTGTCAAAAATTCGGTAAATATTTAGAAATCTAAATATTTACCGAAAATTCGCAGCTCAAAATGTATTTTTGTGACAAAAACAACGAAACTATAAAAATTTTGACAGAATATTCTCTCCTCAAATTTTGTACGAATTTTTTAAATGCAGAATATTTGCTTTCACGATAAAAAATAATGACAAATAATTATTATTGATAAAAAAATCGATTAAATTCTGATTAAACAATAAATAAATGAATAAAATCATAAAAATTTGATTAAATTGATTAAATTCTGATTAAACAATAAAAAAATGAATAAAATAATAGAAATTTGATTAATTCGATTAAAATAAATCGTTCATTCACCACGCAGCAATCGTCGTAACCCAACGTCCATCGAACTACGGTAGAGGCATGTCCTGGACATCGCCGCCGACAAAACCATCGACGGAAATCCCGGCATGGGCAACGAGCACGTGGCTGACGTCGAATCAGGTGAGATTAAATCCATGACCGAGATTCTCAATCTTGAAGCTTGATTTTTGTTATTTTTTTGTTATTTTTTTTTTGTTTCTTTACTCATCGCTGGAACAAATTTATTCGTAGGCTCCGGTAACCGACGAGTCATGGTATCCTGCGGCCGGAAGTTTCGGTGGTAATCACATAGACGAGCCAAATCAGCAAGGATTATCGAAAAACGGCCAAGCTAGCTTAAGATCAGAATTACTTTATCTCGGCATTTTATCAATTCTCATTTATTTATTTTAAATATATGTTTGTTTTGATGGTTTTCAACTAACGAAAAATCACGAATCCTTGTTTTAAGTGGCATCGATGTTATAGATGGAAAAATAATCATTTCGAGCAATATCTTTGCAAAGAAAATTCTTTACGCTTCGTTGACACACTGGGTCATTTTGACCCGGACCAAGTTTTCGGCGTTAATTATCTCTGCTACGAAAATATCTTCGAGAACTTTTTTTTTCAGGTCGAAAACAAACCAAGTTTTTGTTCCAGTGAACAGGTTTTTCGAAAATTTCTTCATTTCGATATTTTTTTTCCGTAGAATTCCGTAGGATTCATTTGAAATTTTTTTCTAGCATAATTAATATTCTATAAATCCTTAAAATAAATTGAAAAACAACGTCATGTATTTTTTTTTTAATTGTTGGTAGATTTGCTTGAACAAAAAAATTGTTAGATTGCCATAAGTGATGTGAAGCAAATATCGTGATAAAGGTTTTTATGAGGCATTAAATGCGTCGCTGTTGACGAAGACCGAGCTCTCGACGGATCTTGGTAAATGGAATTTTGTTTATTAAGCTATTATATAACAAATAACAATATTAATCACAAACTTTAAACTATAAATGTTTATTAATTATCCTAACTGTGTTGTCCTGCTAGGAATCATGTGCAAAACTACGAGAGCTTTAAGTTTCCTTTTCTTTTTTTCTTTCCTTTCTTCTCAAGTTTCTCATTCGTAGTTATAAAAAATTAAATCCCACGTCTCCTCTATCAGGACGATTTTCATCGAGCTAAAGTCCTTCTCACGTTCTCGTAGGATTTTACGTGTTACAGTTTTTTTTTCGTATATTGGCTATTAGCTGTGACTTGTTGAATCAAAGAGAGAAAGAAATATTTAATATTAAAATGTATTGAAAAAAAAAAAGAAAAAAAAACAGCAAAAATTAAGCAAGTACGAGGCCACGAGGGAATTCTAGATTGTCAACGACCTAGAACGTCGTTAGTTTCGATTTTTCTTAAAATACGTTAATGGAAGATGATCGGTCGTGCACTGATAATACGTCAAAACGAGAAATCGAAAAAAAAAGAAGAAAAAAGAATCGTAGTGAAAAGAAAAACATGCAATCTGAACGGTGATGAATTGTTACAAAATAATAAAAAAAAATATTGAAAAAACTTCTTGAAAAATATCAGCGAAATACGATATTTTTGAAAACATACTTTCCTCAGTTGGCAAAAATGATTTTTAGCACTTCCAAAATTAATTACACGTACTTTCGATTTTTTGGATCCGATACTCGAAGGAAAAAGAAATAAAAGAATTATAATCATTACTTTACCGCTCAATCGATTGATTGTGCAATGAGAATTGAAATATTAAATTTGACAGTTTGTTGGTCACTGTTACACGTTCCAGAATCCCCGAAGTAACTACTCAAAACTGTATTATGTACAATAAAATACATCGATCCTTAACAAGCAACCACAAAGTGATTCCTTTCGTTTCTTTTTTTTTTTGACTAGGATTTCTCCTTAGTGAGGTTTATACATAAATCTTACTTTTTATACTATCGTCTTGATAATTTTTCTCCCCTCCTTTTCACACTTCATATTTATGCTCATTTTTTGCTTTTTAGTGATGTGTATAACGTTATCAGTGTAAAAGTTTTTAACAGTAGTTACTATGTTATTAACACGAGTCATGAACAAACACGCATCACACGTTATTTTTTCCTTTTTTTTTATAAGTATATATATACATGTATACAGAGAGTACCAGGTTTGATGATCAACGATGTAAAATGTCGAGTTCAGAGTGGAATTAGGATTCAAAGAGTCTAGTAGCGATTTTCGAGTTTTCAATTATGGACGACCCGCTCCATTAAATCAGGTTTTCTGTCGAAATGGTTGGAGATAGAAGAAAAATACATGAGACCAATGTTGTAGAGAACGAAATTTCACACAAAAAAGTTTCTGGTGAAAATTTTCTATCAGTAGTTTGAGGCTGAGAGCGGCTGGGAAGAAAATTTGGATTTCGAGGCCTGAACCTCAACTTTGCTTCGATTCGCTTTCACCACTAAACTACAGTAAATAGAGAAAACTCTTCGGGGACTTTTTTGTGGGAAATTTTGTGCTCTACAAAGTCAGTCCTATTCATTTTTGCTCTAGCTCCAACCGTTTTGACAGGATGTATGATTACAGTGAGCGGTGGTGCGAAAATTTTCGATTCTTGTGTCAATCCAAACTTCAGCTTGCACTATTGTTCATTAAAACTGATAAAATCCTGTATAAATGTATATACATGTGTATACAATGTGTGTGTATGCGTATGCAAATATAAATACATAACTTGAAATATATTTAGGTTGTTTAGTCTGAGCTATAAATTGGGCGTATATTTTTCTCTGTTTCTAAACTTAAATTAAATCATGTTGATCATAAAACGTTTGTTCTCGTAATATATCAATGTGTTTGTTGTTGTTGTCGAGATGATAAATTGCTCGGCGAGTTGAGAATAATACGTGAATGATATTTGTCTCGCGATTGAAAAGTAAAAAAAGAAGAAAAAAAAAAACAAAAAAAAAAGAAACTGAAGAACAATGAAATTCAGTTTTTCTTACAATACAAAAGTAGTATTTATTAGATTTATTATCATACGCTCAACTGCGTGATTCTCGCTTCACTTATTCATTGTTTCGTTTTTCTCTCAATATTATTACTACAATATTTCACAACACTTTGTTTTTTTTTCTTTCTCTTTGTTTTAGTCTAAGCGCGACTCGTTTTATTCGTATTTTTCGTTTGTTTTATTTTATTCTATGCTGTTTTTTAGCCCCCGACTTACAAGCAAAGGCAAAAACCCCACAGTTTTGTCGTATTAGAAAATCGCGATAAAAGCTTTTTTCCTGCGGATATAAATTTACAGCGATTTTCCAGTTTCGGATATGATCGTATGCAATAAAATGAAATAAAAAGCAACATTATTAAGTTTATCCTTTACTTGTAAGCTATCAATTTGGCCACGAATTTCATCCTCTTTGCTCTCTCTCTCTCTCTCTCTTTCTCGTCTTTTTCCTTCCGTAACTTTTTTCTCTAGCCAAAATGCTCAGTCGATGAACTCTCAACGTTTTCAGTCGTCCCAATCGTCGTCGTCCTCGCTCGTACCGCTCGACGAATCTTGGCTGTCGTTCCCAAGAGCTCGAGACCTTTCTGCGAGGGCTCTCGAAAGTGCTCCCGCCAAACCTTGAGGTTCCGTCAACGAAGTCGACTTCGTTTTTGTCGTTACTGGCTTCAATTCTATTCCCCGACGTATCTGATCGAGCAAATCGTTTCTCGAGTCCGGGACTGGGCTCGGCTTCGGTTCTGATTGACTAACTTTCTGCTCGAACGGAAATTAAATTCATTTATTTTTAAAATATATTAACGAAACGAGAAACATTGAAAAAGTGGGAAAAAACGTCTACAAACTGCAACTGCAATTTTTGGGGTCCATTTTTAAACGATTTTTAATCATTCGTGACAAATTTTGATAAATTTTTTATTTTACCTTCAACGTTGTTCCGCTTCTGATCGATTCCATGAGCTTCGGTCTGATGTCAATTGCATCACCGTTGTTATTGAAGGGCGCATCGGTACTCGTAACATTGTCATTATTACTGAAGTCCGGAAGCGGCGGCGGGGGCGGAGGAGGGACGTTCGTATTCGCACTTGTATTCGCATTTGTTGTATGCGTACTCGTCGTACTCGAACTTCCTCTTGCCGGAGGCGGAGGCGGCGGAGGTGGTGGAGGCAACTGTGGCGCTGGTGAATTCGATGGCGGTGGAGGTCGCGAAGGAAGTGACCGATGAACGGGAGGCGCGCTCGGCGGAGCCGGTGGAACGTTCGTTCGTAAAGGCGGCAACGGTCTTGCACTTCTTGGCTGCATCTGTCCGTTTTTAACAAATTAATAAAGTCATATTTTTACAAATTCATTAAAAGAATGTATTTTTGTTGTTTTTTTACTACTGGAGTTTTTAAAATGAACATAATTTTGTTTATCCAATAAAATAATAAGATTAAATTCCTATTCTTACAAATTCATTGAAAAAATCTTTTTTTTTTTTGTTTTTTTTGCTCCCGAAGTTTTTAAAATGAACATAATTTTGTGAAAAAATGAGTTTTTTATTGTTCTCAGCCAATTTTTTTTCATTCCAGCAAATGAAACAATTGATTTTTCTAATTTTTTAATATTCTGAGCCAAAAAACATGAAAAATTCTTTTCAATTAAGTCGTTTGAGATCAAAGTCGAATTTGAAAATCCAAAGAGAACGGATTTAGTGATGAGAAATGGGAAAAAAACTTACGTTATTTGATCCAGGGCTGGCCGAAAGGTGCGGAACGGTTCTGGCGGGTATGGGCGGCGGAGTATCGAGTCCCGGTGGTAAAGGCGGTGGTTGATGAGAACTTTGAGAATTAGACGTCGGTATAATGTCATTTTGGATGGCAGAAATGCCGCCATGTTCCTCGATAAATTTGTAAATGAATTTTCTCGTTTTCTTGTTTCTTAATTCTTGTTCCGAGACACCGACTTTGTTGAAGAATTCGGTCAGCTGTGAGTCAAAGGCGTCGATACCTTTTTTGTCAGGATTCCATCCCATGTGGGCGAGGTGCCTGGAGTAAAAAAAATTGTCTTTACAAATTGACTGGACGAAAAATTCTAATCGTTGAATAAAAAGTTGACGAATTTACATGAATTTTTTATACGTTATTTCAACTTCATATTTTTTACTTTGACATTTGTTAGAAAAAAAATAATAAACAAATAAAAACCTAAAGTCCGAAGGTTGACCAATATCGGCGGTCGTCAATTTCCTCTTTCCATCTTTCTTCGAATCTTTTTTCTTCGTTTTGTACATGGAACTGCTCGAGACACTTCGATTGACACCGATACCGGAAGGAGAACCGTTCAGCATATTAATGTTCGTGAAACCAAAAGTCGAGGAGCTACTCGGACTCTTGCGGGGCAAAGTGACCACGCGATTTTGCGATTCCGTCTCCATTCTTGAGCTTCGTTCTTGACGTCTTTGACGATTCGTGTTGAGTTTCGCCAGCAGCGCATTTCTTCGTTAAATTAAATATTTGGTTAATATTGAGCGAGAAATCGCGTCTAATATAATTCGATTAAATTTTTAAATTATATAAAAAAAATAAGAAAATTCCTTCAATTTACTTTTTTTTTTGCTCCATTTTTATGAATCTACAAACTAAATTAACAAAAACAATTTTGTGAAAATATTGAATTATTTTTAGAGCAGTTATTCCCGAAATTTCACGTGTTTTTTGAATTCATTGAGTTTTTTTTTTGCATTTATGTCAGTTTTAAATAATCTCGATAATAAGAATGGTACCTCAAAATAATTGCTTCCGTTTCATCGGCAAAATTGAACGCAGCCATGCAATCTTCCCCTTCGAAAGTATGAAAATATGGCATGGGAGCGTTGTATTCCATGGAATTGTACACTTCGTGTTCCCAGAGCATGGCGTTTCTTTGCAGGCAATACAATCGAAGGAAAAAACTCCTTCTCGGATTATCCCTGATCAGAGTTATCACACCTGCGTTTTTTTTTATCCACTCTCTGTGCGAAGGCGGTTGCGTCAAGTATAGTTGGATCACTCCCGCCGCGAGACACTACGAATAACAATTATTCAGAAATTTTCTCTCTGGTTGATGAATTGATCAAATTTTGGAGGGCCATGTTTTGGAGAATTTAAAAAAACAAGCGGCATTTCAAATGTAGGTCAGTTTTAATGTCGGCAATAAAAATGTCAGTTTTGAATTTTTAGGGATTTTGTGGAAAACACAATTTCCAGTTGTTTCTGAAATGACCATTTGGAAATACTTTCAAGCTCGTTAATCACTTTTGTAAATAGATTCGGAGCTGAAGAGTTAGAAAACATTCGAGATGGACATTGTGAAAAAAAAAAAAATCGAAATTTAATAACCTAGAAAATACGAAGTAGATAATGGACGGAACGTTTTTTTTTTTAGATTCATTCGGTTTGTTTATAGTTAAAATTCATCATCAGTAGATGTTAAGAATACAAAGACGTTCCGAAAAATAAAAAACAATGAAAAAATACACTCTGGAACGAAAATTTGTCAACACCATGATTTTTTGGAATTTTAGTTATAATTTATATCCTTTCGATTTGTTGTTGAATGAATCGGGAAAGGAGGGAGTTGGGAAAACGGGAAAATTCGAGTAACATTGAAAATTGAGGTCAGCTGCGAAAACTTTCATTGGGATTGTTGATTTTTTTTTTTTTTTTTCCGAACGCGATGACAAATCCTTACCTGACAACGGTTTCCGATGAGTTTGAAAATGATGTCATTTTCGTCGCGACTCAAGAGGACGGAACCTCGATTTTCTTTCGTTCCTGTGGACTTCATATTTTCGGGATGAAAATAATCGAAGCTCCAAGGTTATGTTTCATCGGTTTATCTGGTAGTTTGATAAATGTTCTCTGTACATTATCTTATCGAGCCTTACCCGAGGCCCTGCCCGCCCCGCACTGCTTGACAGATTTTGGTCACTCACTCTTTCTCTCTCTCTCACTCTTTTACGTTCTCGAGGAAGCAAAAAAATGTTTATCACGGCAGTCTGTGCGAATTTTCGGTCTTCATTTTGTAGCACGGAACGGAGGAACGAGACAAGAGTTTATCGTGACATTTATCGGCAATAACAGCAAACACCACCCACGAAGAATCGTACGAGCCAGGAAACTCGAATGACGGTTGATGACATTTCCGTGCATCCGGTTCAGTGGACCTTGTGTGCCGTCATACTCGTAGCACATAACCTCACTTCACCAAAAAGACAAATATGACGTTTGGGCGGATACACTATTGCACACCTTTTTTTTCAATTATTATTATTCTTATCTATTTTTCCTTATACAATCCCAACAATAGCGATGAAACGATCTATTATTAACTCGTTATCTACAGATTATCGACGAGATACTCGTAACCGATCTTACTCTCCCGAATTGCAGGGAAAATCTCAATTCTTGTTTTTTTGCTGTTCAACAATCTGACATCTGACGGTCGTATTGTGCAATCGACAAAATGGTCGTTTAAAGAACTCCAAACATTTTCGCGGTTTTTCCTCAAGTTTTTTCTACGATATTTAGTTTCATGATAATGATAATGAAACTAATGAAAAATGGTTGAGCAATATTATTTTGTTATATTCTCGTTACGTTTTTTTATTTGGACGTCACTTTTACCACAAACATAATTATCGACTACCGATTCACTTGAAAATTTTTAAGAAATTACATATCGCGACATCTTCGGTGAGTATAAAAAAAAAAATACGAACAATTTAGAACGAGTTTGCCCGAAAATTGAATTGGTTTTGTTTTTCGAATTTCCCACTGAATTTCAATTTTTTTATTATTTCACAAAGGAAGAGTTCGTAAGTTTGCAAGTTTTGATAATTCCATTTTTTTTTTTTTAATTATAATACAGTAAATATTTTTACTTCATCTCAATAAATTTTTTGCGAAAACTAGGAAAACTCGTTCAACTGCTACCGATTTCCATTTTCTCACGTGAAAAAAGAGACAATCTTAACAAAAAAATTTCTTTATTGATATTTCTGCCAGAATTATTTACCATAAACACCAAGACACTTATAAATCACAAAATATCAATCAAACTAAAATTATGCATGGACAAAATGAAAAAAAGTTTCAAATAATTTCTTCACCTTCGTTTTGAAGAAAAAAAATGTTTCTCTGAATGGAAAAAAATCTACTAGAAGTTTTTTTCCATTCGAAATGCACAGTTGGACAAGTTAACATAGAAATTATCAATATTCAGTCGTCATCTCCCGATATTCCTGGTTCAACATTATTGATTCGTTAGTCAAAACGAAAAGAATTGAAAGTCTTGTGAATTGTAGATAAAAAACTCCTGTCGATGGATGTCGATGATTAATAAAAAAAAATTCATTGAAAAGAACATTTCAACAAGCTCCTCACTAAATTGCAGTCTTTTATGACAGAACATTCTGACGTCAACCTCGCACTCTCGTTTCCCGTTGTACAACTTTTTATTTTATTTTTTCGGGATTAGTAAATCGATCTCTGAAAGCCTCGGTTGCTCTGAGAATATCCAGAGCTCGTTGTTCTATCTCCAGAATTAAAATTCTGGCCATCTCTCTGAAATTTTCTCTCGAGTGCATGAGTTTTGGGGATATTTGGTCCGGCGGCAAACCGATGACCGAATTTGCTTCCTGTCGTATTTCTCTTAAGTAGTCGTTCACAGGTTCTAGTTTGGCAAAACACTCTCGAATTCCATTCATGTGTTGCCTGAATTCGATCTTCTCTGATTTTCCTTTTGGTATTACTTTGTATAATTGCAAAAAACATGAATCTACCTCATTAATTATTACTCGAAGACGTCGATGTACTCTGGTAGCTGTTCTCATATACAATTTTTCATTGTCCCATTGTTGAGAAGCCATTGTCAACGTTTGTGGGATCGCGACGAAAGTTTAGTTAATTTTTAATCGATCTACAAATTCGTCTTGACAGGCGGCGTCTATGAAAAAAAAAAAAAAAAAACTCGCTAACATTTTTTTCGACATAAATTGAAACAAATTCCGCGTGTTCTGAACTACGGAAGAACTCTAATGAAAGAAGAATTTTAAGCTCTCTTATGAAAGAAAAAGCAAAAAAAAAAAATTAAAAACAAATAAAAAATTATTCTAATTCGAATAACGAAGAAGTTGAAAAGTCCCGCGACATTTACTCGTGATCGGTACGTGACGAATAAATACTTACATGTTACACCTCCGTAATTATGTGATTTTCTTGACTTCTTTTTCTTCAATTTCGCGCGTTGTTGTAAAAAACGATTTTAACGACAGCGGCGTACAGTGTATGATGTTGTTGTTTAGATCGCGGGGGTCCGAATGTTTTTGAGCGACGCTCGCATGCTTGGGACTGGACTGAGGGCCACGTGGTCTCCTACTTTGTTTTCTTGATGTTGGAGGGGAGCTTCACATTGCCGAATGGGCTGTATCAAATAAATAACAGAGCCAGCCAATTGGCTACGTTTCGGTTGAGGAATGGTTGACATTCGTGTATCACAGCGCCGCAGTGGAGGCGGCGTCAGTACCAAAATCGTGCATTCAAATGCCTCGCATTCACTGCGCACGCTCAAAGAGTTCGTAAAAAAATTTGCCCTCTGGCGTGAAGATCACATCGACCCTTCTTACGAAATTCAGCACGTTTACATGCTAAATATCGAATTTTGCGAAAAAAAACCACAAAAATGTTGTGTCCCATGTAAATCGGCGAAAAGTGTAAGGAGTTGAGTTCAGGAGTTTGTTGAGGAAAAACATTAATCACGATTTTGCAATTTCAACTTTATTATACTCTGTTCATCAATAAAAAAAGATAGTTTTTGCATAAAAATAAGAGCTAAATATTTATTAAGTAGTTTAACAATGAACAAAAATCCAACATTCGAGCTTTTGTATAAAATCTTGTATTTTTTCGAGCTCTTCATCAAAAACACTTCATGAATGAAGACGAACTTGTATTTAAATAGAAAAATCCCGTGACCAGAAATTTTCAATAACCAATTGAACGAGTTTAAACAGAAATGATTGAGATCCGTTTCCGTAGCTTTTATTCAACCAGCAAAACATAAAAAATCAAGCATTTTCACAGCATTCTAACAAACTAGCAATCTTATATGATAAAATAATATTATTCGCTGTAATCGCTCTCTGAACTTCCAAATTCTTCGTCGTACTGGATGATCTTCAACAATCCATACAAGTCGATCATTTCATTTTCCAATTCCATTATTTTGTCTCCCACCTCCAACATAATTTTTTTAGTTATTTTATTAAAGTTGTCCTCCCGAAGCAACATGTTCGGGGTCATTAATTGTATCGGTAATTCATCAGTTTCTGCTCTCTCCTGAAGTAACGTACTGTAGTAATTGATCAGGTCCTCGGCTTCTCTGAGAAACTGCGTCGTCACTGCGACCATTAGCTCAAAAGTAACTTTTACCTCTACCGAGAGAATGCTTTCAGCTTGTATCGAACAAAGCTCTTTATAGATTCTTACGTTATTCAGTCTCATTCTGTACTGGTTACACGATCGATTAAGATCGTCGGTAGCAAGTCGATAACTCATCGTTGACATTTGAGAATTTGTATCGTTGTGTTCTTGGTTTTTGGTCTATAATTTCCTTTTGGACAAGGATAATAGGACCTATGACAAAAAAAAAAAAACACTTGCTAAAAGGATTATGAATTAAAACAAACGCGAAGGGCCTGCCTTCTGAATGAGAGAGAAATTTTGAAGAATTGACTGCATAGAAAATCGTATTTTTGGACAAAAAAAAAACTGAACCTAAAATCTCTTGAGGAATTTTGATTCGGTCAATTCAAGTAACAGAAAGATTGAAAAGTATCGCAGTTTATTGATAAACGATTGATGTATTTTGTGAAGAAGGAAATGTCACCTGTTACAGCTCGAGAATTGTATAAAAATCCGTAATTTTTCGATGTTTCTTGTTTTCTTCACTTTCTCGCGTTGTCGCAGAAGCACAACAAGGTTTTACGTTAAAATGGTGCAAATTAAACTCGTGAAATAGCCCTGAATTGCAGTGTGCATCGTTTTTATGCACGAATTATTTCAAAAACAAACGATTGACAACGAAACACGTGGAAAAAATGTAGAGCGGGAGAAACTTACGTGCAGCGTATCTTGCTTATCGGCGGTAGTTGGAAGTTGAAATTTCGATCGTAAGCGGGGAAGCACTTTTGTCGTGCTTCTGGCGCCAAGCGGATACGCCGGATACACGTGAGGTTACGTTCCAACAACCGTTTTCAACGTTTGACAGCCAATGCCGCGAGCCGTAGAGAGCAGCACCGCTACCGCGATGTTGTTGGCTATCGGGGTCTGATTATTGTGGTTCACGGTGAGATTTTGGGCTCCATGTGTTCAACGCTTTGAATAAAATTACAAAATTACAACACGAATTTAAGTAGAATTAATGGATTAAAAATTGTCGCTGCACGATTTCGTGATTAGTCCCATAAAATCTTGTTAAGTTTATACGGTGAGCGGTTCTTCGATATTATAATTTATTGGTTAAGCGAATTTTAGAAATTGGCGGTTTTTGTTTGGTTAGAGAATTTCCACTTCGCTTTGTTCGACGGCTATTTCGCCGGTTATTGAAGGACGAAGTTACAAGAATTTTGTTTTGATTAATAACTTTAGAAAAAAGCACAAAATGGAAAATTCAAGGAGACCTGTGTCTTGTGGCCTGGACTTTTGCGCTGCCCCGGACCTCAACAATTGCATTATTGAAGCAAGATCTATGAAGTAAGTCTGTAAATAATCAAATGATCAGAAAACACAACAATAAATTTCCTGTAACAATAAAATCGATTATTTTTCATATCATGCAGAATTTTGATAAAACTTTAATTGCTTAAAGACAATCATCAATTTCGTTTATTTTTTTTTCCAATAAATAATTAGAGAGAAAATTCCATCAATTTTATTAATTATCAAGCTTTGTTTGAATGAAATAAAAGTTCTCAAAATTCAGTATAATACTTTCTGGATTTTAAAGTTTCAAGAAATAAGTTCCAAAAAACTTTTCCACTCAAAATGCTGACATTTTTTTTAAATTATAATTTTATTTCTCATCAAACTTGATTATTATTCTGTAAAAAAAAAGATTCAATTTCAAAACTGGTGCCTAAAGTAATATCAAACTAGTAAAAATTCTATTTTGTATTTGTTGAAAAAAAAAATAGCAAACGCACCAACTCATAATTTTTTAGATTTTCAATCTTGTGATTTTGGAAATTATTTTCCAGATTTGACTTCATTTGCGTACCTTTGGTTCATCCACTTCTCAAACGAGAGTTTTTAACCGGAGATGCAAAAAACAGGCCAGGGCCGTTCACACGACCCGACATGATTCTCAGCAGCGGAGGTATGGCAATCGACAATAATAAAAAATCTTACAAAGTTGTTATTAGGCGATAATTCCTTGATATTGATAAATTAATAATTATTTGAATGTTGGCCAGATTGGAACAATTTGGTTGTCGGAAAATTGTCTCCTTTCATAGACGTGGATTCTGCGTTACCGGATCAGAAAAAAAACAGTGAACACACTCTAAATCAAGAATTAGCTCTCGCTTCGCATCTCGGCATTCCAGCAGTAACTTTCAAGCTCGAT
This sequence comes from Campoletis sonorensis, assembly GCA_013761285.1. Taxonomy (NCBI): domain Eukaryota; kingdom Metazoa; phylum Arthropoda; class Insecta; order Hymenoptera; family Ichneumonidae; genus Campoletis; species Campoletis sonorensis. The sequence goes on along the minus strand of JACEOJ010010248.1, from coordinate 27,874 downwards.
GGCAACATCGGCGAAAATGCGAATTTAGCGAGGACCATAAACGACAAATTAAGCAGCAGTTTATTTCAAGTAGGTGTCGAATAATCTAGATTTTTACGGATTAAATTTTCTATTTATTTATTATTTTAATCATAAAAATTTGTTTATAACTCGAAGGTTCGAAGAATATGCAAAACTGAGCGTTGAGAAAAGAAGAATGAAAATATTAAAAATAGAAAAGATCATTGGGCTTTAAGTTTTGTTTCTCAATAGTTGAAATTTGCTTTAGGTTTGGGTCCAAGTTCCCATGGAAAATCCAGCAAAACGTGCCCTGGCTCACAGAGGAGTAGAAAACGCTGAAGTTGAGAGCACCTGGGAGTGGTGGAACTCTTTTAGATCACTTTGCGATTTTGATAAGAAATTAGGTTTGACTTTGGTAGTGAGCGAGGATCTTCCAGAAATGGAGGAAATCGACCGATGGCTCAGCGAGCCCGTACAGTGTTTAGTTTTGCCGACGACTTTATTCATTTCGAACAAAAAAGGATATCCAGTTCTTAGCAGGGCGCATCAACATTTAGTGCGAAAATTTTCAGCCTTCGAAATACAGTTCATACTCACTGGAGCCAATCGATACAAAAATATGGGACATTATCATCACTACCTCAATCACTTGTGGCAGGTAATCAACTTAAAAAATATACATTAAAAAATAACACGATGTTGAGCTCGAAAAAAAAGTTCTGGGGTATTTGGACCTTGGTTTTTTTGTGTGAAAATTTAAAAAAATTACCAGGTAAAAATTTCTCTTTATTATTCATGTTCGTAAATCATTTCATAAACACATTTAGACCTGCGATGCCAATGGACCGATCGAAATGTTCGCGAAAGGATACGAAGACTATTTGCAGTTTCCTTTACAACCTTTGATGGACAATCTTCAGTCTCAAACGTACGAAATCTTTGAGAAAGATCCTTACAAATACACGGAATATCAGAATGCAATTCGAAAAGCGATGGTCCATATCGGAGGGAGAGAAGATTCTCGGAATCGAGCATTGTTAGTACAGAATTTAATTGTTCAGCTTAATTTGGCTTTTTAATCGAATAAAAGGGTTAAATACATTTCCAGAGGTCAAAATTATATTCTTTAATCAATGAAATTCTTTATTCTACAGAATTGTGATGGTTGTTGGAGCAGGAAGAGGACCTCTCGTTCAAGCGTCTTTAAACGCTGCATCTTTGGCAAAAAAACAGATCAAGGTTTACGCCGTAGAAAAAAATCCCAACGCCGTAATCACGTAAGTTCTTTATTTTTTTTTTTTAATGAAAGAAAAAGGACAAAAATGTACATTAATTGGAGGAAATCGATTTTCCATAACTCGATAAATCAAGGATCCTTTTTCCTTGAAAAAATTATTGAACGAATTTCTTTTATTTCGATTGAATAATAATTAAGGATCTTATGCCATTCAGTTTACAGGCTCTGAAGGAAGAAATGTGGGGGAACGATGTCACGGTGGTTTCCAGCGACATGAGAGAATGGCAAGCGCCAGAAAAAGCTGATATTCTTGTTTCAGAGCTTTTGGGCTCTTTCGGTGACAACGAATTATCGCCTGAATGTTTGGACGGTGTTCAACGTTTTCTTAAAGGTGAACCTCGCTTTGCAGCATTTTTTAGGCCCAAATAATTCATCAATCCAACAAATTTGAGGATCGAATGAGAAACAAAATCTGTTTTTTTCTTTTTCAACAATTTTAGACGATGGAGTCAGCATACCGAGCTCTTACTCGTCATATATATGCCCCATTCAATCGTCCAAACTGTACAACGAAGTGAGGCAGTTCAGGGACAAAGACAAAAGCGCGATCGCTCATTTTGAGACTCCTTACATCGTCCATCTTCAAAATAAATACGTCATCGCGAGTCCACAAAAATTGTTTTCGTTCGAGCATCCAAATCGAGGTAAGATATTTCAAATTTGTCAAATTCAACTTCAAATTTTAACCCTAGATGTGGCAAAGATGTTAGTAGAGAACTTTCTTTGTTCTATTTTAACAAAACATTTATTTTATGTCGTTTTCTTCGTAAAATATACACAAAATGCCACTTTATCAAAAACTCTCTTCGTTCTTAAAAAACGAAGACCATGGTGCACCAGAAAATCTAAATTTTGCATACGACAAACATTTTTTTTTGCAATAAAAATTAATATTTCAGACGAAGTAATCGACAACAGCAGATACGAAGTGCGGAAATTCAGTGTAAAGCAAAATTGCGTGTTGACCGGATTCGCGGGATACTTCGATGCTGTATTATTCGAGAATATTCAAATGAGTATTGTACCGAGTACTCACAGCCCTGGAATGTTCAGCTGGTTTCCAATATTGTTCCCGCTTCAGGTTAGACTGAAAGAAAAAAGAATTTAAACCGAAAATCGTACGATTCGTTGCAATATTAAAAGATCTGCAATTTCATTTCTAGGCTCCCGTGCACTTGAAAGCCGGCGACGAGTTAGTCCTTCATTTCTGGAGGCGATGCAGTTCGAAAAAAGTTTGGTACGAGTGGTGCGTGAGTCAACCAGTTCCCGGAGTAATCCATAATCTCAACGGAAGATCCTACACGATCGGTCTTTGATTCCATTATTATTATTTCTTTTCTTTTCCAAGCACAATCGTAAAATTTTGTCTTCAGTATTAACAAGTGACTCGCCAGCTGCGGTTAAAAAAACAGCAGGAATTCGTTGTTGGCGAGGCGTTTAATTTCTTTTTTGATGGACTTTGATTTGCTGAGACAGCCAAACCTCTTTTTTTATGCCACATTTATGAAAACTTTCTTTCCACGCGAATCGGAATCAAAACGATAATGTAATCGAAGTAATTTTTTTATTTAAAAATCCCAAGACAAAAAATACTGACAATTTAATGACCGTATGAACATTTTCATTACAAAACATAGAGATACTAAAGAAAAAACTTAATTTTGATTAGTTAATAAAATCGTTTGCTTTTTTATTGATGACGACACGAGCTTGTGAACAGCCAGATTTATTTAATTGCTAAACGAGCGAAAATAACTCGATCGTCGTTGCCACGATGTTGACGAAAAATGGAACTCGTGTTTGACGAATTGTTTGACGATATTGCACACAAACAATAAATACACAAAAAATAGGATAATTATTGAAGAAACAAGTATTGTGATACTTTCAGGGGATTTATAATGAATAAAATAACGTTACTACCACATGATTCGACGCTCTGTTTCTTATTCTCAAGGACAACATCCGGAACGTCAAAAAGAAGAAGGAAAAGAAATATAATTCTTGGGTCAAGATTAATATTTCCGTCGTCTCTTGAAATTTTATCGCTTCTCTTGCCATCTACTCATCTTGGGAACCGCTTAAAGCAGCGATGGGGTCAACGGAATTTTTAAAAGTGTTATCGTATTCGAAACGATTATTTAACGATAACTTTCGTGACCTCACGTGATCGTTTTACGGCCCCTGTGGCCTGTTTACTCTTAATCTCGGATGCACGATGTTTTCGAAATTTTGAATTCATGGCAATTTCAATCGTGGCGTAAAATGATTATTACTTTTTTCGAAATTGCAAATAGACTTTTCTTCCATAAGAAATTTAAAAAAATGTTAATGTTCTGGTTTTTGGAAATTATTCGATGTTTGCTATTGATAGATTCATTTTTTTAATTCGCCACATTTTTACAACTTTGTTATTCAACGATCGAAACCGCAGCAAGAAACGGGTGTCGCAAAATTTATTGAGATTACAAATATTAAAAAATCATGAGAATTTTTCGATCGTTCGTTCCAATGGATTTTTTTTTTTCGAGGATCTTTCGAAATTCATGAAGTTACTCAATTGTGCAAATTGTTATTATTTTTGGGGACGTTATCGTTTTTTTATCGACATATCGACAGTCATTTGTCGATCGATGATAATATTTCGTTGTTTAAATTGTGAAATAGTTGAAAAAAAATTGACAACTCAAGGATTCGAGTTGTTTTATGAAAATGCATGTGGACAAGGAACTTTGAGAGTTTTTTTCCCGGCTTATCGATTGTTCAGCCGATAAGAGGGGTCTCGACGATGATGAAACGGCGCTCTCTTGCGAGAGTTCTTTGCGAGTTTGGAGTCGAGGCTCGTGAGCAATTCACCATTTGGTTTGGTGAAGGCGTGCTGTCGTGGTGTAAATGTGCGCGACCACGCGCTAGAGTTTTTCTTCGTTACCAAAATAACGCGAGATCCGACATTATTGTCGTCGGCGTGTGACAAAAATTCGTCAACGACTTGGTGCGATCCAAGGATTTTATCACTTTTTCAAATCGCTTCCGGTTGATATTTCGTGGTTAAGAAAATGGCACAAATTGTGACGCAAGTGCTGAGAACGAGCTTCAGAACAATCGCTAATACGGGAACCTCAAAAATTCTCAACATCGGCGGAACTGGAACTGTTAAATCTTCGGTTTTTCATTGCCGGTCGATCGGGACGACACAAGTTGTGAGAGCAGCCGGTATGTTCAAACTTATTTATATTTTCAATCGTATAAAAAATTATAAAAATTTTTATCAATATTTGATATTCGTATGAAAAAATGTATCTTCACAATTCTTGGCAAAACTGACACGAATTTTTGTTTCTCTTCAAAAATATTCTCAATAATGAAATACAATGAATTTAGAATCTTGATAAATTCAGAATTGCTTAATTTCAATTGCACAATTGTTAAATTTCAACTGATTCATGAAAATATGTATTTTTTAAAACGAATTCACGCAAATATTCGACGAATTGTTTTTATTTTTGAAAAGCGACTATAAATTTACTCAAAAATATTGAACCATTTACTGAAGGTTATGAAAAATGTCTTTTTTTGTCAATACATTAAAAAATTCAAAACAAATAACCAACTGTTAATTTTTTGAACAAATAACTATCTTGGTTGACGAACTCGTGGTATTCTAAATTACAGAACGATGGTACACTAGTACTCACGAATGGATCGAGGTCAAGGACAAAGTCGGTACAGTAGGAATTTCGGATTATGCTCAGGATGCACTTGGAGACGTTGTTTTTGCTCAATTGCCGGAAATCGGGGCTTCGATACAAAAGGATGGTGAGTTTTTGTTCAATTTCTTTCCAAAATTTTATTTCTCCACTTTACAAATAAAGAAAGGAAGGAAAATCAATTGAAAAGTTTTTTTACAGAGATTGTAGAGATAAAAAAATAAATTCGTTACACGAAGAAAAAATATTGCGACTCAAAATTTCTGTACAGAAATGTTGATTCCAAGAGCAAATTTTGACAAAATTCTTCTCAAAAAAGTCATAAAGAAGATTATAAAAAGTAAATGATCAAATAATCTAAAAGCGTCGAAATGATAAATCTACACTCGATCAAAAGTCTTTTCAAGGTTCATTACATTTGGGAAAATAAAAACGGAAGCTATTTGCGAGTAAACGAAATTAAAATTTGCTTCATATTCCAGACGAGTGCGGAGCCCTTGAATCTGTGAAGGCAGCATCGGAGATCGCGAGTCCGGTGAGTGGAAAGGTGGTCGAATCGAACGAGGCATTATCGAAAAAGCCCGGATTGATAAATAGTTCGTGTTACGAGGAGGGTTGGCTGTTCAAACTGGAATTAAAAAATCCCGAAGAGGTGAAGAGTCTCATGGACGAGAAATCGTACAAAGAATATCTCAAGTCAGATCCTCACTAGTCAAAATAATTAAATTTAAGTCTTAAAAAAAAAAAAAACACAAAAAAAAATAATATTTTAATATAAATCTGGAGGAAAAAAAGAACAATAGGGAAAGTGTCGTTTTTCGAGAGTCAAAGAATCGAAGAAATTGTGAAACAAGAAAAAAACATAAATTTGTAATGACGCAATTTAAATGATCAAATAATTTCGCAACGCAAAGTAAACGCAATGGAAAATTTGCTGCGTCGATGTCATCAATAAGTTTGTTTTTCGTCTGAAATTTTTCATTGGCAATTGTAGTTTGTACGTAGCTAGTTATGAAAAGCGAATTATTGGAGCTTGTTTTCCTTCTGATAGACTGGGCGGAATAACAACAACTGCGATTAGCAATAAAAACAAAAATGTGTGTATATATAAATATAAATATGTATGTAGTAGTTCGAAGTGACGTTGTCAATAATCGACGAAAGCAAGGTCGCGTGATAACACACTATGTTTTTGTTAATTAATAAATTTATATTTACAATCAATTTTCTGAATCTTCGTACTTCGTCTCTCGTTGCTTTTCTACATAATATACATTTTGCCCAACTCTCGACGGCAGTGTCAACTACTCGTCGAAACTCCACTTTCCTGCTCTTTTGCCTGATAAATTTGTGTACACTATCGCTCAAAAGTATCCAAGTCGTCACGGTTTTGTTGCTAATTTGAAAAAAGAAAGGAATTACTGTATTTTCCATGAAAATTTAAACGGGAAAGTGAATTATTTCATTAAAATCGAAAAAACTCAATTTCGATTAATTAAAATCTGGTCGATTAACAATTTCAGAAGTGCAATTTGCTTCAATAATATTAGAAATCACTTTTTAATTCATTTAAAAAAAAAATGTATAAAAAAAAAATTGACTATTTTATTATTTACTTGATAAGTTGTCAAGTTTCTTAAATTTAATGACGTTTCTTGCAAATTTATGAGCGATAGTGTAAATTCGTTATTATTTCCTTTATATACGTTATTGACATTAATATCTGAGGCGTTTCACGTGAATTTTTTATTCCGAAATCCCTGACCCCATTTTTGATTTGCACGAATTTGTTTGTAATTCATGTATGTATAGATATATACACATAAAGATGTATTTTCGTAAATCGATAAACGCGCCATTTAGATCGGATCTTATTAATCACATCGATATATACCTTTATCGTGTATATATAGTAAATTAGAGCTTTTTGCCAATTGTATTATTGGCGACTGTACATCAATTATTTCACACAATGTATAATAAAACACCGTAGATATTGTTTTTTTTTCTCGTATTCGTTACAAGTTCACAGTTCGTCGATGAAACAATTTAGCAAACGGAGTTGTTCGGACGATTATTAAATAGGATGGACGCGTTTAGGTTCTTGTTTCCTTTTTTTTTGTCATTCGAAATACGCGTCGTTTGTATATATTTTTTTTATTCGTCTAGTGTGATTTCCAAATTATCATATCGGCCAAAAACAATAAATAAAATAAGATTTATGTGGAGCGTCAAGTAATCCTTCGACGAAAACAACAAATCAAATTCTCGCTTTCTCTTTTTCTGTTTTATTTTTTAATTTTTAGCGATTGCTGGTAACTATCGAGGAGTCTGATAAACTGCAATGATTTTTGTTATTCAGGTTCGTTTATTCTCTGAGGTACGTCGTTACTGAAGATGGTAAAAATATTAAAAAAAAACCTTAATACAATTGTACGGAGGTAGTCATTTCGCGAGTTCGAATTTCGTTCGATGATTATTAACGCGAAAATATATGTTCCATTAAAAATCTCGTGATTGGCTCGTCAATTGGCTGGATCGGTCGATTTGACAATTTGGAAATACTCTCATGAAATTTCATCGCTTTTAAAACTCTGTGTTAGTGATTTTTTTTCAAGCGAATTTTTACAGGCTCGCGATCACCCTCGCTCTCGTAAATTGAGGTGAGTAAAAATTCGATCAAACAAAACGGAGATAATGGATCGTACAAAAAAAAAAAAAAAAGAGAGAAAAAAAGAGAAAAAAAAACTTTGTAATTCGATATGCAAGAGTAATATTACATCCTCGAATTCATGAAAATCGGAGGATTTTTATTTTCATCAAATAGCAAGACATTCAGGTACATTCTCCCGTTGCGCGCACGAAGAATCGTTGTTATTTTATTTTTATTTTTATTTATTAACTTCTAAAACTGATAAAAACGAAAGGTCCATCATTTTTATATTAATTTATTACTTTGTCAAGAGAGCGTAGGATCATCGTGGCTCAACCAACGTTCAATGAATTTTCAAAACATAGATGACAAAAGAAAGATAATATAAATTGCAAAAATATCTTTGTTCCTTGATTATTTCGCGCATACAATAATAAAGACCGTACACAGGCGTCATTTGGTTCGTTTGTCCTATTCTTTATCTTCAAAATTTTTCTCGTAACCTCTCATATCGCGACAGCCTTCACAGCACTGAGAAACAATTTGTCTGACTAACCGTTCAACAATAATAATATTAATAATAATAATAATAATAATTCACGAATTAATTAATAATAATCTAATATGAAAAATAAACTACCTTTCGCTCCATTCTTTTCTTTTTCTCTTTTTTTATCCTCTGCTAATCTTAACATTTAGTAAATATATCTTCGTTATATTGTAACAACTGCAATGAGACAATTATGCAATCTTATACCTTTATATAATTGTTAATGGTAATAATCGTAATAATGGTAATGATAATAATAATTAATATTTATAATAAGCTAGACAGTAGGACCACATAAACCTTGCTCCAATGATTCATCTTGTATTCTTTGTTTTTTTTTTTGTTCTTTTTTTTATTATTTTTTTTATTTTTCCTTTTATTATATTTCATTCTTAAATATAAGTTTTTTTCATTTTATTATTTTTTGCTTTATTTATGGTACAATATACAGTAGTAAAATATTTCATCGCAATTCATGATTATTTCGATTTTTTGTCCGCCACCTATTTTGAGAAGAAAAGAAAATAATAATAACGACAATAATAATTATAATAATTATAATAATATATAATAATAATGATAATAGAATAATAATAATAATAATAATAATAATAAAGAGAGATACATTGATTAAGATTTCTCGTTTTTTTTCTTTTTTTTTCTTTCTAAAAATTAGTGAAGACATTAAGTAGCTAACGATGTTTATCTTTTTTCTTTTTCTCATTTGTCTCTCCAGTAAGCAACAGAAATATATATATTTATATATGTTTATATATATATATATATATGCGTGTAGATATATATATATATATATAGTTTTTGTTTTTGTTTTTTTTTTCATTAAACTATACACAAAAAAAAATAATTGTAATTACATATTTAACATGTTTTTTATCGTCTGGTAAATCTATACAACGTAAATTGGAATGTGTTAACTAGTATTTACAGTAGTAGTAGCCCTGCTTGTTGTGCAAGTGTGAGAAAATGCAGATTTTACTTAAAATTTTTCATCCCTTCAGATATATATATACATATATTGATTTATATATTTATATATATAGCTTGGTTTCGTTTTTTTTTACGAATTTTCAAAATATTCATTTCGTAGGAAGTTCTAAGGATGCCCAGGTGGCCGGTACGACCAACGATCGAGCCTGAATATATTTTTTTCCTCTCTCTTTCTCTGTTTCCACAAAAATATTAAGACTCCAACGTAGCGTCGTTTCTCTTGGTTTTTTTTTTTTTAATTCATTTTTTTTTTTAAATTCATTTTTGTTTAATTTTTGTATTTTCTCGCATCACATGCAATATTCACTGTCACTCAGGTATGCCCGTTAAATCCCTTGCAAAAGTAGCACGAATGACCATTGGAGCTCGGATCTCTTTTTGCATCTCGTTTCTCTGTCTGTTTATTTCATTATATTTTTTTCTTTCTATTTTTCTTTATTTATTTGTTTGTATTCGTGTTAAAATAACTCCCCGTATCCCAGGATATTTGATTTCAGTGAGAGCAAGGCTTCAGTGGTATGCTTAAAAATAATCGCCTCTATATTGTTTTTCTCTTTAATCGTTTTTTTTATTTATTTATTTATTAGAAAAATAGCTTTTACTTATTTAGACAAAAGTTGCCTGCCCTTTGACCAATATCTTTTCTCTTTTTTGCTTCTATGTCTGTTATTTCTTTTTCGATTTTTTGTTTTGTTTGTTTAATTATCGTTTTTCTTCTTTTTTTTGTTTTTAACCACCCTTTGTACTGTTTTCAAGGCATCTCGCTTACTGTTTTTTCCCTGCGCTTTTTGTCTATGTCTCTGTGTTCGTGTGTGCGTGTGTGTGTGTGTAGGTTTTTCATTTTCTCCATTTTGTTTTGTCTGCTTGTTGATTTTTTTTCTTCTTTTTTGAGCCTTCGCGTGATAAACATACGCGAGGGCCGTCATTGATCTGACACGCAGTTGGCCTTATTTACCCGTGGATACATCTCTAAAACTTCAACACCAAATATAGAAAATATATATATTTTTTTTATATATATATTTAGATACACTTCTTACTCTCTCTCTCTCTCTCTCGCTCTTTTTTGTTTTTGTTTCTTTCCTCCGTTCATTTTTACACACACTATACGAATATATGTAAAGTATACATACGACTATACTTGATTTGTTTACTTTGTTGTTGTTGTTGCCTTTTCACAGGTTATTTCGCGAATATCTTCGAGGGACAAAACATTGGGTTCGATGATTTGGAAAAGAAAGAAAAAAAAAAACAAGACAATGCATTATATTTTCCTTTTTTCTTTGTGTACGATTGACACATTTTTCTTACTCCCGAAAATAATGTCACGTTTGAAAACTGGTTGAGGCTAAAAATATCACGAACCAGCCGCATTTCTTTTTTCTTCGTTCAATCCGATGCATTGTTAAAAAAATATATGGCGAACGATCGAGCGACTATTTCGTTTGTGGAGGTTGTTCTAAATATTCGACACTTAATGACAAATTTTTCGAAGCCTATTTCGTTGCCAATTTTTGTGACAAACAGGAGGCTTTGGTCGAAATACTCGCAAATGGATAGAAATTAAATTAGCAAGAAAATAGAAGAATTTGAAAAGCATCGAAATAAAGTAACAATCATTTCGTTGGAAGACAACGATACGAACTTTGTTGTTTTCTTCAAGATAATCTCGATAATACGATTGCTGGATCGAACGAGGAATAAGAAATGCAGATTATTCATAAAATCTCGTAAAAACAACTGTTTTTTTTTTTCTTTTTTCGAACATAAAGCTCAATAAATCCTGGATTCTCAGCGACTCAACGGGTAACTGAGGAAAAAAGAAAATAAGAAATCGAGTAAGAGAGCCTCGCCTGCGCGCTTTAACTTGGTCCGATTACCTAAGTGGCTCTTTGTCTCTATTAGTTTATTTCTTCTTTTTGTTTTATTTTTTAGGTACTTTTGAGGATTCGTCTTGTTCTCCCGTCGGTGAGGGGAGAAAAAGAGGTTTTTGTTGTTGTTATTGTGTTTTACTATCGAAAGACGTAGGGGAGTTTAACGGTGAGGGATAAGGAGGGGTGGAAAAAGTACGAATTCACCAGTGCCTCGAGCCGATAAACCGATTCCCTCGGTAGACCTTAGCCAATTGTTGGCCGTCTCGTCGAGAGCTCGTTTAAAAAGCATGAAATCATTTACGTTTTCTGGCTCTTTTCTTTCGTCCCCTTATTTTTCAACGAGTCTCGACGGACACTGGTGGATACATTTTTTTAGTTGCTTCTTTCACGAGCGACGAGAACGTCGCTTGGCTACGTTTAGTCGTTAATAAAATATCGTCCTTTCATTTCCTCTTGGCGTGCAACATCTCCATTAAAAGCGTTTGAGTCGGTGCCCCACCGTTGCAATGCTTCTGATAAAGATGGTCCTCTCCTCTACTCGCGACCACGTGAATCTCCGGTAATACTGCTAACAGCTTGTTGAATTTATCCTGCGACAAAAAAAAAAAGGTTCCATTAAATTTTCGTGCATTTAGAATGACTTTTAAAATAGTTTTAGTATAGAAAACTTTTTTTTTTCACGTTTTTCGTTCTTTGCTGACGATCCACTGTCCGGAAACTGTTTTTTTTTTTCACTCTTTAGAAATGACATTTTATAAAACACTGTTTAAACGTGTGAATTTAAGTGACAGTCTCTTTAAAAACATAAACTCAGTCTTTAGAACGTTAATTCCTGGCTTTAAACGTAAATTAAGTAACTGAGCTCTCTCTCTCCTTCTTCTTTCTTCCTTTCTCTCAGCCTGAGGAATCTTTGTATGTGTGTTTTATGGCATCGAGGCAGAATATTTCTCGTTAAGTTGTCGATCAAGATGAATTCTAGATGAGCTTGGAGAAATATTTGAATAAAATGTTCTTTACTTACCGGTATCGATGGATAACAATTCAATGTGTAATCCAGAAGTGCCTGTTGCACCTGCTCGTGACCCTCCTGAACGTGTTTCTTGTTCACTAAACCACGAACATCTGGAAAATATTGATTTTTATAGTTTCATTAGTCAATTCGAAAAATCATTTGTTTCATTCGTTTTACGAATACTTTCAGAGAAATTTCAAATTCTCAAACTCTGAAGTTTAAATATTATGAAAAAAAATAAAATTCTTATACCTTCAGGGAAATTTGTACTTTTTTTTTTCTCTTGCGTTAAAAATGTTAGCATAATATTTCTCAAAATAATTCTCCATCACGAGAATAAATCAACGAAAAATGACAAGTCATTTATCTTCGAACCGTTATACAAATAATCTGTCTAATTTTTTAGTTTTTATTTTTTTCTAAATAGTGTTCAACTAACCGTGATTAAGGAGCATTAGAAACTTTATGCATATGTAATCGGACAGATCGAATTTCAGCTCTTGTAGTTTGGATGAAAGATCGTTGAAAAGATCGGCGAGTGAAGGGACACCGAGTAGGCCGAGACAGAGGAGATCAAACTTTTGGCCGTTGTGAAGTGTCGTCTCGTCTGGTAGGTTGTTGTGTAACCTTTGATGGAGATGGTCGAGCACCAGCATATCCGACCACGAGTGCTGTAGAAGCTTCATTTGGTCATCAACCTGTCGATATCAATGGCGACAAAACTTTAATACGTGAAAATAAAGATAAATGACAAAACGAGAAAAACCAAATGTCAAAAAAACGAAGAATCATCGTCTCTGAATGTTGCAAATGAATTATTTTTTTTCTCAGCCCCAAAGATCGAATAATTCTGTAGATTTTTATTGCAAAAATATTGAATAAAATACTTTTTTACCAGCGTCGGGATAATCGTTAAAAAAAAAAAGATAAAAAGTGTCAGAATTGTTACATAAATTTGTCCCCATTTTCATTTATTGATTCGTACTATTTCTTCATTTTGTAGAAAAGTCTTTCTCATCGGTATTTCAACATTTTTTTGAAATAGTGAAAATTTTGTTTTGTAAAACTAGAAACTTTTCGTGGGATGTGAAGTCACGTTATTCAAAACAAAATAATAAAATGCGTGGTGAAATCATTTTTCCATGGGAAGAAGCGAATAAATTTTGACAAAGGGATTTTAATCGAAGAGGCCAGGGGAAAATTATTGAACGTGAAATACAAATTATTCTACGTTATGTCCCTCTCTCTCTCTCTCTCTTTCTCTCTCCCTTAGCCCTCTTTGGGACGGCTACAGTAACCTAGAAACGTATCTTGTTGTGACCCAGATATGAGACGATGCTTGAAATCATTCAGAGATTGTGCAACACAGCCGCCGAGCTGCTGCTGCTTGGTTACCTCACATCCCTCCTCGAGGCCTACAAGAGCAGTAGCGTATATAGCCAGCAAAAGGCCAATTCCAACAAAACCAAGTGAATACCGAGACTCGTCACTTTTCTTCATTAATCAACTTTGTCTCATTTTATTTTTAGATCTATAAAAATATATTTATACAATCCGTAAACAACAAGAAAAGATGTTCAATTTGAACGAATTGAAAAATCATTTCAACCCAATTAATTAAATTCGCCATGGAAAAATTAAATTTCGCATTTCTTCGGTTAAAAAAAAAGTCAGGATGCGGATAAACATTCAAATGCTTCACAATTTTGACCGCATTTCGACGATTTTTTTTTCTCGATGGTACGAAACACTGAGATGAAAACAAAAATTGATAAAAATTCAAAAAAAACAGCAAGAGAGCGTAACGAACCTTGAGATCCTTGAAGAAAACGGAGTTTCTCGCCCAATCGACCTGAGAGAAGAGATTCTGATCGAGCACTTTGCACATAAGTTCGAACAAGTCAACCTCGCACTGATTGTAAGTTTGATTCTGCAATAAACTGAACAACGAAGCTTGCCACTCGCGATCGTCGACCGTTTGTACAAAGTCTCTAATCATCGGACTAGTTTTTAAGGTGCCAGGATTGTTGGTTTGTTGATTACCGGGTGTTGACGTTTGGCCACCCTGACTCGAGTGTTCACCAAAGTTGAAGGCTTTTGGGCTTGAGGTAGTGGAATTGGCTGCCCATAATTTGCCATCCAAGCTTGGATTTGGATTGTATAAATGATTGCCACCGGTGATGGCGGTTTGAGACGATGGTGCGATTAATTGATGTTGTCCAGCTCCACCGCCGCCTCCCCCGCTGCCGCCTCCGCCTCCGCCGCCGCCACCGCCGCTTCCACCGCCAGGTTGATTCGTCACGAGACCAGCAGCAACAGCGGCCGGCGATGGACTCGAGTCCGGCGACGATGTTAGACTCGATACTTGGGGTATTTGAATCTCTTGTTTGATGTGAAGAAAGGGGGTCACCGAGGACGAATAACTCGACGGATCACCCAAACTTCCTCGTATCGTCTGTAGTGCCAATTGTCGCTGTCTCAACAATTGTAACTTTCTCGCTCTGTCCCTCTTGTACATTGGACCAAATTTGTTCCTTCCTCCACGCATCCTATCCGCTCGAACAGCTGTTCAAACACAAATGCATTTTATATTTATTATCATATGAAAAATTTGTTTTTTTTTTTCAATATTTCATCTAATTGTTATTTAATATTTATTTTTTAGCAGCTCGAGCATTTCCAAGAGTTATGGGTTGGAGAATCTTTCAAATGATGAAGAATTGTTGTTGATTTTTGGTTTTTTTCCGAAGATTTTCATCGTCCAATATCGAAAGTCTTTTCGAAGAGTTAAAAAAATAACGAAATGTTTGACACTCAGTTTTTTTTCTCTTCAACGAAATGAAATTTCAATTTAGGCTGGAAAACTAAAAAGATTCGGAAGTAATTTGGGAACAATGAAAATAAAAGAAAACAATTACGAAATAATGTGGCAATGGACGAAGCTCGAAAAAAAAAGCAAGTGATTCCGAAATATTGAGACATCTCGTAATTTTTGTTCTCCTCGTGAAACTCTATGGATTATTGGTGTTTGTTTTTTGGTTCGATGTTTCCCTGTGAGTTTCACTTGGCCTTTAATATCGTATTGTGGATGGTAAAATTATTCAAAGCTCTCAGAGTTTCTATTTAATTTTTTGTTTCTCTCTCTCTCTCTCTCTCTCTCTCTCTCTCTCTTTTTCTAACTCTCTGTAGTTCTTGGGAGCAAGGCAGAAAAAAAATATCCGACATGATACCCGCTTGTCCTCGAACTAAATTCTCTCTTCTCGTCGACACGAGAGAGTGCCATACATTGTAATTTCGATCGAACGCCTTTGGCTACAAACACTCTCTATGTATGTTTATATACACACACGTACAAACATATATATATATATAGAAAAAAGTACGATACTTGGAGGAGTCTCAGCCTTGATGGGGTTTCCTAAGGTCGTATATCGTTGTCAGTGTTGTGTTCGATTCTCGAATACCACCTCCCATTCGTACTGACATACATATGTATTCACATTGAGTTTCATGAAGGCGGAAGCTGCAGGTAATTACACGGAAGTTGAAAGGAGACTAGAATTGATCTCACTCTTTTTATCGTTTCAACGTTTTTTTGAATCATTTCCTTCAATTTTTATAGCAAATCTCGTCAAAAGTCAAGTGTGTAGAGTTCGAATGATGAAAAAATTCGATGGTCTCGAAATATTGAACGATTTATTAATAAAATTATTGGTAAAATTCTCGTGATAATGAAATATTTGTTATGGACGTACATCTGACGTGGATGGATGTAAATATGAGGGGAATTTCTTGGGAACAAAGGTCTGATTAATTCTGGTAAATTGGGAAGAGTGTGAAGAGAGAAGTCAAAGGAAAGGAAGAAGAGAGAGAGAGAGAGAGAGGGAGAGATCGATTAGAGGAGAATCCCGAGATCGCGAAAGGGTTCGAAAGAGTCCTTGAAGGAACTGGTTGATCTATAAATATATATTTAATAGCCAGTGCGATGCGGGACGTTAAGTGTGTCAAGGCCCGAAGTCTCCCTCTCTCCCTCTCCGTCTTCTTTCCCTCCCTCGTCCTCCTCCCTCCTCCCTTTTCCCGTTTCTCTAACCAGTAGTCACGGACTTGGCTCGGTCAGACACGCTGTTCTTACAAACACAAAATCAAGCGCACTGCGAGGCTGAATGTTACTCATAAAACGTGCAATCGTATCTCCTTCATTTTTTCATTTTTTTACATTTTTTCACTTTCGTTTTTTTTTAATTCGCGTCCGACCGGTTATTGCATCTTCTACTTATTTTTCGAAAACTGTTCTCGCTCGCAAACTCGTTGCATGATAATTATTCTCACGTTCATTCTTCGTTATATAATCGGCATTTCGTGCTTAACGAAGACGAAGAAAAAAAAAAACAGCGAGATTTGAAGCAACACTTAAATTTGCATGTTTCACCAAATTTTTGGTTTTTTTTTTTCGTAAATCTCAATTTTTCTTTGGCAAAATTGTCAAGGCCTTTTTCCAGACTTTTGCTCAATTTGGATTAACATCCAATCGAATGGGTCTTGGGAACGAAAAATTCGATTAAAATGCGAATAAATAAAAGTAGAAATAGTTTATTATTTTATAAATTGGTGTTACCATAAGCTCCAATAATAAATGAGTCAACGCATCAATATAAATTGATGAAAAATTGGAAAAATACGTGATTTCAGGATCCAAAGCATTACTGACGAAAACTAAAGTCTAAAAGATCGAAAATCGTATAAATATGTATATAAAAAGAGAGAAAAAATGAGACAAGTGTGTTGAGGTCACGAGGTACCTTCCGGTAAAGCGTGGAGCGATAAATGAGAAACGTCAAACATGGTCGTCTCTGTACAGTCTGCGGACGGGATTCGTCCTTAGAGAGAAGAAGGAAACGGTCGAGAATATCGATATGTCTGACCACAGACTGACTCAATCTACTGAATCGCGGAACTCTTGGGGTAAAAAAAAGAAGAGAGGCGTCTTTTCGAGAGTAAAATAGACCTTGGGGCTCGTAAACTTGGTTGCATTTTTTTCTTCTTATTCTTCTTTTGACGTTGCAAATGTTACACACACTCGTATTCCCATTGAACGTTTGTTTCTGGTGCAACGAGTGAGTTTTTATACAGTCGCGATTCACCGGCAGAGAGCGCGACCAGCCAATTAATGTAAATTCGAGTCTCGTGTGTAACAAAGTGTGACTATAGGCATTTCTGTGTGGGTTTTAACGTATTTTATATTTATATTTTGAGTATTTTAACCAGAACGAAACAGAATACCAGAATAAATGGAATTTCATGCAAGTTTGATTCGAATTTTATATAAAAATCCAAAAAAGTGTTTGCTGTTTGAAACACTTTCTTAAAATCATTTTTGTTCGTTGGATCAAATCGTACTTTTTCCATTAATTGCTTGTTTCTGTCAAGAAAATTTGAAAAGTCTCTGATAAAATATTTTTTATCCGGCAAGTAAATAAAAATGAGATTTTTTTGGAGAAGAGAGAATATTGAAAAAAAAATACAATTCTTTAAATTATCCGACCACAAATGCTGATGCAAATCATGAAAAAATCTCAGAAGTCTTCGGAATCAAAAGTGTTTCGAATTAAGATTAAAAAAAGAAAGGCAAGAGCGTTTATTCAATTGGGAAGTGACGATTGGAGATGTAATTGAAACGGTGATAGAAATGGTGTAATTAATATGTTAAGAGAGCTCTGAATCGATAAGCCGCGTATTTTAATCGTCGGATTAATTAGTGAATCAGCTAATTATTTTACGAGCAATGAAAAAAAGACAAAAAAATGAGAATACTGATCCGTTTCAACATTTCCATGTTAATTGAGAAGATTTGTTTTATTTAAAAAAAAAATAAAGAATAAAAAGAACAGAAGAAGAAAACAGTCAAGACAAATCTAATAATTCTACTCGAGGTTTCAATTAAAATTTATACTCAACAGTGATTATGACTCATCGTGAGATTGGGTCAGATAAGAAAAGACAGGCCTCAGAGTATCGCAAAACAAAGGTAAATTAAATTGAAAGTAAACACTGTTTTTTTTTTTTCCTAAACAAGGGCCAATGGCCTAAATTTTCGTAAATTTTTCAAACGATGTTCTAAAAAATCTTCCCATGGCCAAACGGCTGAAAAAAATGGCCAAAAAGAATCAGCACTTCGTCGTTTCTCCAAAGAATAAAGGATTGAAAAAGAAGAAAAAAAAATTGTAAAAAAAAAGTCGCAACACCGGTTGAAGATGTTTGCAAAACCATTTATTAGAAATTTTTCTTTTTTTTTTCTTTTCTCGTGTTTGGAAAAATCTATTTATAGAGGGATTAACGACGAGTCGTGTTGGTGTGTGAGTGTATGGCTCAAGACTTTAGCGATGGCGTTGCTCATTTTTTACCTGGTCAGGGTGAGGGAGGGGGGCGACGGGGACGTCAAAAAAAAAAGTTGAGAAAAAAGTGATTAATCGATCAAAAAAGAAGAAGAAAAATGTAATTCGTTTAAAAAAATTGATTCAAAATTCTTTCTCCGACAAAACACGTTCGTTTATTTCGTTTCGATCGATGGTTCGATATTTTTCAAAAATTAATTTGTCAAATAATCGATAAATTATCGATTTTCGTGTTATTTTCCACTCAATATTCCATCAATTTTTCATTTTATCATATAAATACTTTTTTTCATTTTTTTTTTCATTTATAATAAAAACAAATAAAAGTCCACTACATTCAACGAGAATCGTGTGTTTGTGTGTGTACATAATGCAAAGGAAGAGCAAGTACAACAAATGTTTTTGCTCGTGTACACGTTATTTTCGAATTGAGGTACAAAACGTCGAGCTCTTCGCGGCAAATATCGTAGCTCGTTGAAAGTGAAAGGAGGTTGAATCTCGCGCTACAACGCTCGCCCGTCCACTTCTCCCGTTTCCCCTCCACGCTACCCCACCACCAAGCCACCGCAATTCCTCACTCACGGTATTGCTCCGACTCTCTTGCTCATTTTCCACAAACACACGCGCTCACACAAATGCACACATGCCTAAAAAAATCGTGTTCCCAAAGCTTCACGAGCGATAGTCTGAGTAAAACTCGTTTGTTTACAATGAAATTAGGCCCTTTTGTCTGTGAGTGTTGGAAAAAGGGGTAATCGAGCGATAATGTTTTTTAGTTTTTTTTTTTTCGGCAAATTTATTGTAATAAATTCGTACGAGATCGAAATAAAAGAACGTGGAAACGTTCAAATTTCGAGCCCTCGTAAAAATGTGTCAAAAATGACAAAAGTCAAGTGGCGTGAGCTCAAAAATCGATTAAACCTCAAATTTTCAATAAAGATCGAACGAAAAGCGAACAAATTTGAAGGACGTGTGATAAAAATCGAAAAAAAAGAGAAAAAAAAAAAACAAATCGGTGAGTTTGCATCGAGTATCGCGATAAAAGTGGCAATCAGTCCATGGACATTCGCACATCCTCGACCTTGATAAAAAAAAAAACAATAATAATAAATGAAGCATTCCGTGAAAAAAAAAAGTAATTGAGAGAAAAATGAGCACGCAGAGAAAAAAGGCGGTTCCCAATCAGCGATCCAAAGGGAGACACGATGTGTGTGTATTTTTTTTTTCTATTTTTTTTTTTTTTTTTTCCTACTTCTTTTCTCACAGTACTCAAGACGAAGGTGCAAGACATGGGTTTATTTTTGTTCTACTGCAGGATGAGCTATATGTGTCTTTATAACGCCGGGGAGATAGAAAAAGTGGGTCACGGGGTCACGCGAGAATACCGAGCCACTCGAGCCCCCGACGCGACCTTGCGATAATATACAAGTTATATTTATATATATATATATATGTATGCATGTGCTATATCAGTGACGTCATAGCGGGGATACCGCTAGGGAGAGATTCATTATGATTGCAATTGTGTATTCAAATCTATCGAACTTTGTCCTTATTCTTATCCAAATTTTAATAACAATGATAATAACAATCTTAATGAATATTTTAAAGAATATAATGATAAAAAAATTCAATCGTATTAGAGACGATGATGATAATAATAATAATAATATGAATAAACGTTTTATGGAGAACATAAAAAAGGGAATAAAAGTCGGATTAAGAGAAGTAAGAAATGTCTAGTTATAATTCAAAGAAACACGTGTCTGACATTTTTTTTTTTGGTGAAAACAATTATTTTATATTTAAGAAATAATCCCGTAAACATAAAAGTCGTGGTCAGGACGATTTTTTTTTTTTTTTGGATTAGAAACGAGAGATTAGAGTTTAATTGTCTTGATCGAAAGTGTAATTAATAAGAGTGTAGTGCAAAATTTGGATAGAATTGAAGAAAAATGATTTTAACTGAAAAATTGATTGTATCAATGGATTTTTTTTGTACGGTTAAGAATTCTCGATAAAAGTGTAAAATCGAGCAATGGAATTGAGGAATTTCTTAGTACTGCAGAATCTCATGAGTTTCGAGCGATTCATAAGTAATGGCAGACATAAATTGCAAACTCATGAAATTCTGTACGAAATGGATAAAAAGATTGCTGCGAGAGAGAAAGAGAGGAAGAGAATGGAAGGGGAGAGAGAGAAAGAGAGAGAAAGATGTTTTTCTACTCTCGTGTTCGTAGTTTGTAAAAGATTCGCGTTGAACGCGAGAGGTAAAAGTACTCTTGGTCTCTATGACCGAGATAGGCGAGCTCGATCTTCGATTCGCACGACGATCCCCGTGTCCCCTCCGATATGAAGAGTGAGAAATATAAAGAAAGAGAGAGAAAGAGAGAGAGAGAGAAAAATGATTGAGAAGTTCGCGACGTTCTCTGACCGAGAGAACAATTGATTTATAACATTTTTTCTTCCATGAAAAATAAGTACAATGAAAAAAAAAAAATTTGATATTAAAAAAATAATAATAATTAAAACAATATATAAAATTATGAATCAACTGGGAACGAGTCTATTCTTCCAAAATTTCATTTTTAATCTGCGAAATAAATTTTGTGCATATTTCACAAAATCCTTTATAAAAGAAAAGAAAAGTTAGAAATGACAAAAAAAATTCTTCCTGTTCCCAAAATTATATTTCGTTTGGAGCGAGTTCAAAAATTGATTTGCTCTCCTACATAAGCTAACAAAAAATATAATATCTTTTCACATGGATTTCAATCTCTTTTGAGAGTCATCGCGATAAAATAACGAGAAAAAAAAACCTTATAAAAGGGAGTGTTGTTTTATATAAAATTGTAGAGGCGTTTCTTTTCCTCTCTCTCTCTCTCTTTCTCTCTCTCTCTCTCTCTCTCTATCCTTTTCTTCCTCTCTCGACCGTGGGGTCTACACGAGACTTTAGCAATATCCGAGGCACGGTTTGCGGTCCCGGAGGCTCATCATAGGCCCATCGCCACAATTCTTTACAAAGTTGAAGGCGTTTTGTTCCGAGGTAAAAAAAAAAAAAAAAAAATTTTATACAAAGCTCGATCGTTCATAGTCTTCCTTCTCTAAATTATCTTTCCTTATCTCTTATTTGTTTTTCGTGTTGAATTTATAGTAAAAAAATTAAAAAGTCAAATTAATGTTCACAATAAAAATAAACACCGAAGCATGATACCCTAGTAAAAAAAAAAAAAAAGTATTCTTCGCTAATTAGAATGTTTCATTCTCCAAGTCGTAGTAACGCGTAAACATTGGCGTGTACGAGAATTGATAAAAATAATGAAATGCATATTTGCATGAAAAAAAAATACATTTTTATCTTAAAATTTGTGACAGCACACAAAATAATTATCTGAACGTTAAAATGTCACTGTGGCTACGTCACTTTTGAATTTTGTTTTTGAAAAATTGAGCTCTACATCAAAGTTGACGTTTTAATTCGAACATATTTGTCAAAATAATGGAATTTTATTTATTTATTTCATTTCACATAAAAAAATCAAATTCAGAGGAAAATTCGACTGAAAAATAAGAATTTTACTTAAAATTTTCTTCTTTACTATAAATTTCACGGTTTCAAATATCATCCTTTCAAAGTCCACGTGAAATATTAACGTTCCAAGGCAGAAAGGCGTAGTTGGAACGAAAATAAAACGTGTCTTCGCGAAGGTGTTACGACCTTTTGATCGACAGTACAAAACGATGTACGTGTTTTATACAGTCGTGCCGCGTTTACGAGGTGAATTTCGTATCGTCCTATAAGCTCTCGTGGTCGTTTTGTGCGCCCACTATGTGCGCCAAGCTTGATGGCCTCTCCGGGTTGTACAGTTTTGTCCGGGGGCACGTGAGCCGCCACAGTGACTACTTAACCAATCGGCGGTGCGAGTCCCTCTGTATCTCCTATATACGCGATTTACTGGAGCGAATAATGACGATCGTTGAGAGAGCGAAGGTTTTAAACACGATCACCGCACAAAATGACTGCCACACATGTTTGTAGTCGCAGGTTTATTCAAACTTCTTTACCAATTACTATTTTACTGTTTTTATTATTATTATTATATTTGGAGAAAATTTTATGAGTAAATTTTGATAATTTTATTATTTTGTTTCATTAATTACATTTTTTTGAAATTTTCAGGACTCTCGATCGACTCGAAATAATTGGAATGTCCTTGAATATATTTTTTTCCACTTTGCGAATGAATATTTTACTATTTTATTATTATTATCATTATTCCCCATGGAAAAAAAAATTTATCAGTGAATTGTAGTAAAGATTTTTGAAAAATTTCATAAGTTATTCCTTTTGTCCTGTCTGATTTCCTTCACTTTTTATTTCGACTTCGCTTTACCAAAGTTGCTTGTAAAATAAATAAAAAATAAAAAATCATTGTTCGATTGAAATTTCTTCGGATGGTAAATAAAAAGTCTTGGTTACGAACTCGTTTGATGAATTCTTCAAGTTCGAGAGTAAAAATCGTAAAATAATACGTGAACGTGAACTAAAACAGTGATGATTCATTATGGAATCATAATTACGAGAGAAAAAGTAAAAACAAAAGAGAGAGAGAGAGAGAGAGAGAGAGACTGTACTTCACCATAACACGAATTGCATCATCACAGAACAATGAATCTCGCTTGATTTCTTCATAAAAATTATAATTCTTCTAAACCTAGTAAATAAAGAAGAAGAAAAAAACTCTACATTCATTTTTGTTCCTACCCTTTGAGCCATTTACTTTGTCCCACTTTTTATATTTTTCCAGTTTTTTCACAAAATATTTATCAAATAAAGACGATCACTCGTTATTTATCAATTGCACAAATTCCAAACGTAAATAAATTCGAATTCTGTATTTTCAATCAAATTTTTTTTTTTCTACTGAACGACAGTGAACATTGAAATGAATTTTTTTTCGCGAACTCAATGAACTTCTACGACAAAAAAAATTCAAGATATTTACGTTTCGATGCAATTAATTACTATGTTAAATAGTAACCTCTCATGGATTAATAATTTCAGAACAAACATTTAAAAAAAAAAATCAATGAAAAAAAAAAAATTCCAAAATCATAACCAATCCAATAACAACATCGAAACAGTTTCGTAAAAAAAATTCAACAAAACAACAACCTTAAAGCGAAAGCAGTTAAGACGATAATGAAGAACAAGCAACAAATGTAAATAAATGAGAAAAACTTCGACACCAAATTATATATTTGATAAATAAACACACACACACACACAAACATCCATCTCTCTGTATTGTACGTACAAACGCAACACATTGCGGGGCATTACACAATTTCTCGTCTTATACTCTATAACCTTTCCACCTCCCCGACTTATTTCGTATACTAAAACTCTCTTATGCCAGACATTCGTGTGTCTCATGTGGCCAATAAACGTATAAAATAATGTTATACACATATAAAAACATGTATGTTGATAAATTTATACATATACATGAATAAATTTATAAACAGACATATATTTACGTGTATAAAAGCGATTGAGGTGCCGATGTTGTATTCTCGTGAAGGGTAGGAGTCACTGAGGCAAAAGACAGGCCTGGCCCAGGTAAAATATCGTCAGAGTCGTTCAAACAGGCCATATATTAATATATTTATATATTAATCTATAAAAATATATGTATAGTAGAGCGTAAGAGAGTTAACTACGAGAAAAAGGAGGGAAGGAGAGTTCTCTTTCAATTAAACAGCAATATATTAATATATTGATATAAATATATTAATATATTAATATATTTATTAGCTTAAGAGGGTTAAGTACGAGGAAAAGGAGGGGGGAGAGCTCTCTTTGAATCAAACAGTCATATATTAATATATCGATATAAATATATTGATATATTGATATATTAATATATAAATATATTTATAGTAAACCTCAAGAGAGTTAACTACGAGAAGAAGGAGAGGAAGAAGGAGGGGAAAAGAGGTCTCTTTGAATCTCTTTCGTAGCGGCGCTCTCGTGGCGCAAACTTGCGACATAATACGATAATTATGAAATTCGTAGGTTTCTAAACAGTGGGTTTTTTTTTTTTTTTTTTTTTTACTGAGCGAGAGAAGTCACAGGAGACTCGAGAATAATTCATGCGACAATGATTTATCCTTCGTCTTGAAGTTATTGTACAAATGAGCCAATCTCTTCATGAATATTATTTTCCACGTTTATTCTATTCTTTTATTTCATTTCATTTCATTATTTCTCAGAGTGAGCACAAGAGTTGTAGTTTTTACTCAATTGTTATTTTTTTTTGACTCATTAATAAATACTCGTTCGTGAGTGTTCATTTTTTATGGGAAAATTTGTCTCATTCATGCCAACATTTTGTTATTCAAATCGACAATTATTTCATTATTTTTAATGGTATCAAAAAATTTGCATCGTTGACATGTAACGGAAAATCTCGTTTTTTCAGTATTTTATTTATTTATTTTTGGAATCGTTCTAATATTTCGGGACTATTTGGTTTTCAAAGTGCAAAAATAATTTTATAATTATCGTGGACAAATAAATGAGTGTAAATATCGAATTTCGTTGCATTCCAAAACGATGTGAAAACTTTGACATTACATTATTTAAATCCTCAAATCTTTCAATATTTTCATTCATTTGTTTAGCAATTGGCTTTTTCGTTTTTTAGAGCACATTTTCAGATAATTGCATTCTCGTTTGTATATTATGTAATTTTGTCGATACGATTTATACGTCGAGAGCTTTTTTTTTTTTTTTTTCGTCGAGCCTGCAAGAACGAAGCCTTGCCAATGATCCCTTCGCAGAGCTCTCCACGGATAACCATACGACGACTTTTACGAACTCTCGTCAAGGTATAGAACGGTCAATTGACGATTCTCTAACGTCACGTTAGAGTCTTAGCTCTCACTTTTACGACCAACATATAAATATAGCTATGTGTGTGTTTATATTTGTGTAGTTTGATCCTTATGTACAGAGAGGAAACCTTTGGGTCACGAATTTTTGGTATTCCCTAAAGGTATCGAGAGAAAGAGAAAGAAAAAGAGAGAGAGAGCGAGAGAGAAAGAGAGAGCGAGAGAGAGAGAGAGAGAGGACAGAGAGAGAGAGAGAGAGAGAGAGAGTTTTCGAACGTAATGGAAAAAGAAAGAAAGGGAAGAGAGTAAGAAAATGGTGTGTAATAAAATGAAAGGAAGAGGAAAAATGGGGTCCGTCTCGAAGCGAGAGAGAGAGAGAGAGAGAGAGAAAAGCACATGAGCGAGTCACATGTTCTGAATGATGTTTGAAAAATCTTTTCTTTTTTTTTTCGATTGATTTACGAGGCCCAAATATATCGCATAAATAATCATATTCATTTTACAGCTTTGGTAATATTGCGCGAAATTTTGCATCGTTGTTAGGCTCGGTTCTGCTTTATTTTATTTTTTTTCTCGTTTTCTTCGTTTTTTTTTCTTTATTTTACGATCGTACGTGTAGAAAGTAGTGCTCGTAAATATCACCAAATTTTTTTCCGTATATATTCGCGATAAAAAAAAAAAATCCTTCCCCTCCCAACCCCTCCAGCGCCATTTCCACCGGTCGAGGGGGATTATCAGCGACGACTATGACCCAGTTTCAGAACTCACGAGAATTTCGCACGTCGGTGAAACATCCAATTTCGCGGCTAAGGTTAATGTCAAGGTTGATTCGTGATGGACGACTCGATACTCTGCGAATCCATGGGATGGTAAATTTTTATCAAGTCTTGGTCAATGTCAATTTTGCGGACATTTGAAAACGAAAAAAAAAGAAAAAAAAGTCGTAAATTTTGTTGTGTGGCGTTATGAAAAAAGTGAATAAAAATTTGAGACATTTTTCTTATCAATTGAAATTCATTATTTACGAAGAAAATAAATAAATTGAGGTTTTTTATTGATATGGAAATTAGAAAAAAAATAAAATTCCTATAAAAAATAATAATTTGTCTAAATTGATGTTCTCAAGGTCATTGTCCTGGGAGAATCGAAAATATTTTCGAGTCGAAAGCTCCTACAGCAGTCAATGAATCGATATTAATTGATTCACCGAGTTTTCTTCACGCTCCACTTGGCTTGCTAAGCAATATATACTCATAATCTCAATATGTATATCGCTTTGCTTAAAATAATATGTACATGCAAGTGTGACACTAATATATGAAAATAAATGAATCCACGTGGCGTTCTATGCGAAAGAGTTTTTTTTTTTCATTTTTTAAACATTCATATCCGCAAAGTGTATAAATTTGAGACATTGTTTCCCCGGAATCTCGTCAATGAGAGTCGCGTGCACGTAAAAGTAGGTCGAGAAAATTGTTTTTTTTTTTTTTTCAAACGTTATCAAAAGTTTTTTTTTCCCTCGAACGTTATTTTAATAATGAAATGAATAAAAATAAATTTTCACAAGAATTTCGGGGTTCAGGCTTTTCAAAATTAACTTTTCGACGTTTTTTTTCTTCGTCAAGTAAACTTTTACGAGAAAAAAAAAAATGAATTAATCAACTTTATCATTCACAAAAGGAATGTTTGAGTCAAAAAGTTGTAAAAAAAAAGAAAATAAGGTAAGCGAAGAACTTGATTTTCATTATTTACAGAAAAGCCAATAAAGACATAAATTCGAGAGAATAAAAAATCAACAAAAAAAAAGTAAAAATCGAGAAATAAAACGTTCAACGGCGAGTAAATGTGGAAGCACACTATAAACGACGAATAATAATTATAAAACAACGTCCATTAGCCCTACTGAGTGCCACGTGTGTTTCGCAACGTGGAATAATATTTCAACCGAATAAATTGACAATCGAAGTGAATAATTGATCGAGATTGGATAAAATTCGAGGGAAAGTAGCAAAAAGTAAATGAACATTGTTGATGAATGAAAAAAAAAGGAAAGACAAATATACTTAAAAATTCAAATGATTTTTATTCCCACGCAAAAAAAGAGTCGAGGGGACAAAAAGAAACGAAGAAAATTTCTTCTGTTCGACGCGGGGCTACGTTTAGAAACGAATTATTTTCAGTGTTTTTTTGTTTTTGTTTTTCTTTTTCTTTCTTCCTTCTTTTTCTTGTTCTCTCTTTTTTGTTATCATGGCTATACGGCGTTGTTGGTTGTTAACGAGCTTTCAGTGTGACTAGTTGAACGATAACGCGATCGTTTTACAATTATTACGCAAAGAATTGCACCGTGTTCACATCGACATCGAGTTAACAGACATTTTAATGTGTCTTACGTACGTGAGTTTCGGCCACTGCTCACCGTCTACTGTATTCGTAAATGAAAAAAAAAAAAAAAAAAAAAAAAAAAAAAAAAAAAAAAAAAAAAAA
>JACEOJ010010247.1:0-54513 GCA_013761285.1 Campoletis sonorensis | reverse complement strand
TTTTTTTTTTTTTTTTTTTTTTTTTTTTTTTTTTTTTTTTTTTTTTTCATTTACGAATACAGTAGACGGTGAGCAGTGGCCGAAACTCACGTACGTAAGACACATTAAAATGTCTGTTAACTCGATGTCGATGTGAACACGGTGCAATTCTTTGCGTAATAATTGTAAAACGATCGCGTTATCGTTCAACTAGTCACACTGAAAGCTCGTTAACAACCAACAACGCCGTATAGCCATGATAACAAAAAAGAGAGAACAAGAAAAAGAAGGAAGAAAGAAAAAGAAAAACAAAAACAAAAAAACACTGAAAATAATTCGTTTCTAAACGTAGCCCCGCGTCGAACAGAAGAAATTTTCTTCGTTTCTTTTTGTCCCCTCGACTCTTTTTTTGCGTGGGAATAAAAATCATTTGAATTTTTAAGTATATTTGTCTTTCCTTTTTTTTTCATTCATCAACAATGTTCATTTACTTTTTGCTACTTTCCCTCGAATTTTATCCAATCTCGATCAATTATTCACTTCGATTGTCAATTTATTCGGTTGAAATATTATTCCACGTTGCGAAACACACGTGGCACTCAGTAGGGCTAATGGACGTTGTTTTATAATTATTATTCGTCGTTTATAGTGTGCTTCCACATTTACTCGCCGTTGAACGTTTTATTTCTCGATTTTTACTTTTTTTTTGTTGATTTTTTATTCTCTCGAATTTATGTCTTTATTGGCTTTTCTGTAAATAATGAAAATCAAGTTCTTCGCTTACCTTATTTTCTTTTTTTTTACAACTTTTTGACTCAAACATTCCTTTTGTGAATGATAAAGTTGATTAATTCATTTTTTTTTTTCTCGTAAAAGTTTACTTGACGAAGAAAAAAAACGTCGAAAAGTTAATTTTGAAAAGCCTGAACCCCGAAATTCTTGTGAAAATTTATTTTTATTCATTTCATTATTAAAATAACGTTCGAGGGAAAAAAAAACTTTTGATAACGTTTGAAAAAAAAAAAAAAACAATTTTCTCGACCTACTTTTACGTGCACGCGACTCTCATTGACGAGATTCCGGGGAAACAATGTCTCAAATTTATACACTTTGCGGATATGAATGTTTAAAAAATGAAAAAAAAAAACTCTTTCGCATAGAACGCCACGTGGATTCATTTATTTTCATATATTAGTGTCACACTTGCATGTACATATTATTTTAAGCAAAGCGATATACATATTGAGATTATGAGTATATATTGCTTAGCAAGCCAAGTGGAGCGTGAAGAAAACTCGGTGAATCAATTAATATCGATTCATTGACTGCTGTAGGAGCTTTCGACTCGAAAATATTTTCGATTCTCCCAGGACAATGACCTTGAGAACATCAATTTAGACAAATTATTATTTTTTATAGGAATTTTATTTTTTTTCTAATTTCCATATCAATAAAAAACCTCAATTTATTTATTTTCTTCGTAAATAATGAATTTCAATTGATAAGAAAAATGTCTCAAATTTTTATTCACTTTTTTCATAACGCCACACAACAAAATTTACGACTTTTTTTTCTTTTTTTTTCGTTTTCAAATGTCCGCAAAATTGACATTGACCAAGACTTGATAAAAATTTACCATCCCATGGATTCGCAGAGTATCGAGTCGTCCATCACGAATCAACCTTGACATTAACCTTAGCCGCGAAATTGGATGTTTCACCGACGTGCGAAATTCTCGTGAGTTCTGAAACTGGGTCATAGTCGTCGCTGATAATCCCCCTCGACCGGTGGAAATGGCGCTGGAGGGGTTGGGAGGGGAAGGATTTTTTTTTTTTATCGCGAATATATACGGAAAAAAATTTGGTGATATTTACGAGCACTACTTTCTACACGTACGATCGTAAAATAAAGAAAAAAAAACGAAGAAAACGAGAAAAAAAATAAAATAAAGCAGAACCGAGCCTAACAACGATGCAAAATTTCGCGCAATATTACCAAAGCTGTAAAATGAATATGATTATTTATGCGATATATTTGGGCCTCGTAAATCAATCGAAAAAAAAAAGAAAAGATTTTTCAAACATCATTCAGAACATGTGACTCGCTCATGTGCTTTTCTCTCTCTCTCTCTCTCTCTCTCGCTTCGAGACGGACCCCATTTTTCCTCTTCCTTTCATTTTATTACACACCATTTTCTTACTCTCTTCCCTTTCTTTCTTTTTCCATTACGTTCGAAAACTCTCTCTCTCTCTCTCTCTCTCTCTGTCCTCTCTCTCTCTCTCTCTCGCTCTCTCTTTCTCTCTCGCTCTCTCTCTCTTTTTCTTTCTCTTTCTCTCGATACCTTTAGGGAATACCAAAAATTCGTGACCCAAAGGTTTCCTCTCTGTACATAAGGATCAAACTACACAAATATAAACACACACATAGCTATATTTATATGTTGGTCGTAAAAGTGAGAGCTAAGACTCTAACGTGACGTTAGAGAATCGTCAATTGACCGTTCTATACCTTGACGAGAGTTCGTAAAAGTCGTCGTATGGTTATCCGTGGAGAGCTCTGCGAAGGGATCATTGGCAAGGCTTCGTTCTTGCAGGCTCGACGAAAAAAAAAAAAAAAAAGCTCTCGACGTATAAATCGTATCGACAAAATTACATAATATACAAACGAGAATGCAATTATCTGAAAATGTGCTCTAAAAAACGAAAAAGCCAATTGCTAAACAAATGAATGAAAATATTGAAAGATTTGAGGATTTAAATAATGTAATGTCAAAGTTTTCACATCGTTTTGGAATGCAACGAAATTCGATATTTACACTCATTTATTTGTCCACGATAATTATAAAATTATTTTTGCACTTTGAAAACCAAATAGTCCCGAAATATTAGAACGATTCCAAAAATAAATAAATAAAATACTGAAAAAACGAGATTTTCCGTTACATGTCAACGATGCAAATTTTTTGATACCATTAAAAATAATGAAATAATTGTCGATTTGAATAACAAAATGTTGGCATGAATGAGACAAATTTTCCCATAAAAAATGAACACTCACGAACGAGTATTTATTAATGAGTCAAAAAAAAATAACAATTGAGTAAAAACTACAACTCTTGTGCTCACTCTGAGAAATAATGAAATGAAATGAAATAAAAGAATAGAATAAACGTGGAAAATAATATTCATGAAGAGATTGGCTCATTTGTACAATAACTTCAAGACGAAGGATAAATCATTGTCGCATGAATTATTCTCGAGTCTCCTGTGACTTCTCTCGCTCAGTAAAAAAAAAAAAAAAAAAAAAAACCCACTGTTTAGAAACCTACGAATTTCATAATTATCGTATTATGTCGCAAGTTTGCGCCACGAGAGCGCCGCTACGAAAGAGATTCAAAGAGACCTCTTTTCCCCTCCTTCTTCCTCTCCTTCTTCTCGTAGTTAACTCTCTTGAGGTTTACTATAAATATATTTATATATTAATATATCAATATATCAATATATTTATATCGATATATTAATATATGACTGTTTGATTCAAAGAGAGCTCTCCCCCCTCCTTTTCCTCGTACTTAACCCTCTTAAGCTAATAAATATATTAATATATTAATATATTTATATCAATATATTAATATATTGCTGTTTAATTGAAAGAGAACTCTCCTTCCCTCCTTTTTCTCGTAGTTAACTCTCTTACGCTCTACTATACATATATTTTTATAGATTAATATATAAATATATTAATATATGGCCTGTTTGAACGACTCTGACGATATTTTACCTGGGCCAGGCCTGTCTTTTGCCTCAGTGACTCCTACCCTTCACGAGAATACAACATCGGCACCTCAATCGCTTTTATACACGTAAATATATGTCTGTTTATAAATTTATTCATGTATATGTATAAATTTATCAACATACATGTTTTTATATGTGTATAACATTATTTTATACGTTTATTGGCCACATGAGACACACGAATGTCTGGCATAAGAGAGTTTTAGTATACGAAATAAGTCGGGGAGGTGGAAAGGTTATAGAGTATAAGACGAGAAATTGTGTAATGCCCCGCAATGTGTTGCGTTTGTACGTACAATACAGAGAGATGGATGTTTGTGTGTGTGTGTGTGTTTATTTATCAAATATATAATTTGGTGTCGAAGTTTTTCTCATTTATTTACATTTGTTGCTTGTTCTTCATTATCGTCTTAACTGCTTTCGCTTTAAGGTTGTTGTTTTGTTGAATTTTTTTTACGAAACTGTTTCGATGTTGTTATTGGATTGGTTATGATTTTGGAATTTTTTTTTTTTCATTGATTTTTTTTTTTAAATGTTTGTTCTGAAATTATTAATCCATGAGAGGTTACTATTTAACATAGTAATTAATTGCATCGAAACGTAAATATCTTGAATTTTTTTTGTCGTAGAAGTTCATTGAGTTCGCGAAAAAAAATTCATTTCAATGTTCACTGTCGTTCAGTAGAAAAAAAAAAATTTGATTGAAAATACAGAATTCGAATTTATTTACGTTTGGAATTTGTGCAATTGATAAATAACGAGTGATCGTCTTTATTTGATAAATATTTTGTGAAAAAACTGGAAAAATATAAAAAGTGGGACAAAGTAAATGGCTCAAAGGGTAGGAACAAAAATGAATGTAGAGTTTTTTTCTTCTTCTTTATTTACTAGGTTTAGAAGAATTATAATTTTTATGAAGAAATCAAGCGAGATTCATTGTTCTGTGATGATGCAATTCGTGTTATGGTGAAGTACAGTCTCTCTCTCTCTCTCTCTCTCTCTCTTTTGTTTTTACTTTTTCTCTCGTAATTATGATTCCATAATGAATCATCACTGTTTTAGTTCACGTTCACGTATTATTTTACGATTTTTACTCTCGAACTTGAAGAATTCATCAAACGAGTTCGTAACCAAGACTTTTTATTTACCATCCGAAGAAATTTCAATCGAACAATGATTTTTTATTTTTTATTTATTTTACAAGCAACTTTGGTAAAGCGAAGTCGAAATAAAAAGTGAAGGAAATCAGACAGGACAAAAGGAATAACTTATGAAATTTTTCAAAAATCTTTACTACAATTCACTGATAAATTTTTTTTTCCATGGGGAATAATGATAATAATAATAAAATAGTAAAATATTCATTCGCAAAGTGGAAAAAAATATATTCAAGGACATTCCAATTATTTCGAGTCGATCGAGAGTCCTGAAAATTTCAAAAAAATGTAATTAATGAAACAAAATAATAAAATTATCAAAATTTACTCATAAAATTTTCTCCAAATATAATAATAATAATAAAAACAGTAAAATAGTAATTGGTAAAGAAGTTTGAATAAACCTGCGACTACAAACATGTGTGGCAGTCATTTTGTGCGGTGATCGTGTTTAAAACCTTCGCTCTCTCAACGATCGTCATTATTCGCTCCAGTAAATCGCGTATATAGGAGATACAGAGGGACTCGCACCGCCGATTGGTTAAGTAGTCACTGTGGCGGCTCACGTGCCCCCGGACAAAACTGTACAACCCGGAGAGGCCATCAAGCTTGGCGCACATAGTGGGCGCACAAAACGACCACGAGAGCTTATAGGACGATACGAAATTCACCTCGTAAACGCGGCACGACTGTATAAAACACGTACATCGTTTTGTACTGTCGATCAAAAGGTCGTAACACCTTCGCGAAGACACGTTTTATTTTCGTTCCAACTACGCCTTTCTGCCTTGGAACGTTAATATTTCACGTGGACTTTGAAAGGATGATATTTGAAACCGTGAAATTTATAGTAAAGAAGAAAATTTTAAGTAAAATTCTTATTTTTCAGTCGAATTTTCCTCTGAATTTGATTTTTTTATGTGAAATGAAATAAATAAATAAAATTCCATTATTTTGACAAATATGTTCGAATTAAAACGTCAACTTTGATGTAGAGCTCAATTTTTCAAAAACAAAATTCAAAAGTGACGTAGCCACAGTGACATTTTAACGTTCAGATAATTATTTTGTGTGCTGTCACAAATTTTAAGATAAAAATGTATTTTTTTTTCATGCAAATATGCATTTCATTATTTTTATCAATTCTCGTACACGCCAATGTTTACGCGTTACTACGACTTGGAGAATGAAACATTCTAATTAGCGAAGAATACTTTTTTTTTTTTTTTACTAGGGTATCATGCTTCGGTGTTTATTTTTATTGTGAACATTAATTTGACTTTTTAATTTTTTTACTATAAATTCAACACGAAAAACAAATAAGAGATAAGGAAAGATAATTTAGAGAAGGAAGACTATGAACGATCGAGCTTTGTATAAAATTTTTTTTTTTTTTTTTTTACCTCGGAACAAAACGCCTTCAACTTTGTAAAGAATTGTGGCGATGGGCCTATGATGAGCCTCCGGGACCGCAAACCGTGCCTCGGATATTGCTAAAGTCTCGTGTAGACCCCACGGTCGAGAGAGGAAGAAAAGGATAGAGAGAGAGAGAGAGAGAGAGAAAGAGAGAGAGAGAGAGGAAAAGAAACGCCTCTACAATTTTATATAAAACAACACTCCCTTTTATAAGGTTTTTTTTTCTCGTTATTTTATCGCGATGACTCTCAAAAGAGATTGAAATCCATGTGAAAAGATATTATATTTTTTGTTAGCTTATGTAGGAGAGCAAATCAATTTTTGAACTCGCTCCAAACGAAATATAATTTTGGGAACAGGAAGAATTTTTTTTGTCATTTCTAACTTTTCTTTTCTTTTATAAAGGATTTTGTGAAATATGCACAAAATTTATTTCGCAGATTAAAAATGAAATTTTGGAAGAATAGACTCGTTCCCAGTTGATTCATAATTTTATATATTGTTTTAATTATTATTATTTTTTTAATATCAAATTTTTTTTTTTTCATTGTACTTATTTTTCATGGAAGAAAAAATGTTATAAATCAATTGTTCTCTCGGTCAGAGAACGTCGCGAACTTCTCAATCATTTTTCTCTCTCTCTCTCTTTCTCTCTCTTTCTTTATATTTCTCACTCTTCATATCGGAGGGGACACGGGGATCGTCGTGCGAATCGAAGATCGAGCTCGCCTATCTCGGTCATAGAGACCAAGAGTACTTTTACCTCTCGCGTTCAACGCGAATCTTTTACAAACTACGAACACGAGAGTAGAAAAACATCTTTCTCTCTCTTTCTCTCTCTCCCCTTCCATTCTCTTCCTCTCTTTCTCTCTCGCAGCAATCTTTTTATCCATTTCGTACAGAATTTCATGAGTTTGCAATTTATGTCTGCCATTACTTATGAATCGCTCGAAACTCATGAGATTCTGCAGTACTAAGAAATTCCTCAATTCCATTGCTCGATTTTACACTTTTATCGAGAATTCTTAACCGTACAAAAAAAATCCATTGATACAATCAATTTTTCAGTTAAAATCATTTTTCTTCAATTCTATCCAAATTTTGCACTACACTCTTATTAATTACACTTTCGATCAAGACAATTAAACTCTAATCTCTCGTTTCTAATCCAAAAAAAAAAAAAAATCGTCCTGACCACGACTTTTATGTTTACGGGATTATTTCTTAAATATAAAATAATTGTTTTCACCAAAAAAAAAAATGTCAGACACGTGTTTCTTTGAATTATAACTAGACATTTCTTACTTCTCTTAATCCGACTTTTATTCCCTTTTTTATGTTCTCCATAAAACGTTTATTCATATTATTATTATTATTATCATCATCGTCTCTAATACGATTGAATTTTTTTATCATTATATTCTTTAAAATATTCATTAAGATTGTTATTATCATTGTTATTAAAATTTGGATAAGAATAAGGACAAAGTTCGATAGATTTGAATACACAATTGCAATCATAATGAATCTCTCCCTAGCGGTATCCCCGCTATGACGTCACTGATATAGCACATGCATACATATATATATATATATAAATATAACTTGTATATTATCGCAAGGTCGCGTCGGGGGCTCGAGTGGCTCGGTATTCTCGCGTGACCCCGTGACCCACTTTTTCTATCTCCCCGGCGTTATAAAGACACATATAGCTCATCCTGCAGTAGAACAAAAATAAACCCATGTCTTGCACCTTCGTCTTGAGTACTGTGAGAAAAGAAGTAGGAAAAAAAAAAAAAAAAAATAGAAAAAAAAAATACACACACATCGTGTCTCCCTTTGGATCGCTGATTGGGAACCGCCTTTTTTCTCTGCGTGCTCATTTTTCTCTCAATTACTTTTTTTTTTCACGGAATGCTTCATTTATTATTATTGTTTTTTTTTTTATCAAGGTCGAGGATGTGCGAATGTCCATGGACTGATTGCCACTTTTATCGCGATACTCGATGCAAACTCACCGATTTGTTTTTTTTTTTTCTCTTTTTTTTCGATTTTTATCACACGTCCTTCAAATTTGTTCGCTTTTCGTTCGATCTTTATTGAAAATTTGAGGTTTAATCGATTTTTGAGCTCACGCCACTTGACTTTTGTCATTTTTGACACATTTTTACGAGGGCTCGAAATTTGAACGTTTCCACGTTCTTTTATTTCGATCTCGTACGAATTTATTACAATAAATTTGCCGAAAAAAAAAAAACTAAAAAACATTATCGCTCGATTACCCCTTTTTCCAACACTCACAGACAAAAGGGCCTAATTTCATTGTAAACAAACGAGTTTTACTCAGACTATCGCTCGTGAAGCTTTGGGAACACGATTTTTTTAGGCATGTGTGCATTTGTGTGAGCGCGTGTGTTTGTGGAAAATGAGCAAGAGAGTCGGAGCAATACCGTGAGTGAGGAATTGCGGTGGCTTGGTGGTGGGGTAGCGTGGAGGGGAAACGGGAGAAGTGGACGGGCGAGCGTTGTAGCGCGAGATTCAACCTCCTTTCACTTTCAACGAGCTACGATATTTGCCGCGAAGAGCTCGACGTTTTGTACCTCAATTCGAAAATAACGTGTACACGAGCAAAAACATTTGTTGTACTTGCTCTTCCTTTGCATTATGTACACACACAAACACACGATTCTCGTTGAATGTAGTGGACTTTTATTTGTTTTTATTATAAATGAAAAAAAAAATGAAAAAAAGTATTTATATGATAAAATGAAAAATTGATGGAATATTGAGTGGAAAATAACACGAAAATCGATAATTTATCGATTATTTGACAAATTAATTTTTGAAAAATATCGAACCATCGATCGAAACGAAATAAACGAACGTGTTTTGTCGGAGAAAGAATTTTGAATCAATTTTTTTAAACGAATTACATTTTTCTTCTTCTTTTTTGATCGATTAATCACTTTTTTCTCAACTTTTTTTTTTGACGTCCCCGTCGCCCCCCTCCCTCACCCTGACCAGGTAAAAAATGAGCAACGCCATCGCTAAAGTCTTGAGCCATACACTCACACACCAACACGACTCGTCGTTAATCCCTCTATAAATAGATTTTTCCAAACACGAGAAAAGAAAAAAAAAAGAAAAATTTCTAATAAATGGTTTTGCAAACATCTTCAACCGGTGTTGCGACTTTTTTTTTACAATTTTTTTTTCTTCTTTTTCAATCCTTTATTCTTTGGAGAAACGACGAAGTGCTGATTCTTTTTGGCCATTTTTTTCAGCCGTTTGGCCATGGGAAGATTTTTTAGAACATCGTTTGAAAAATTTACGAAAATTTAGGCCATTGGCCCTTGTTTAGGAAAAAAAAAAAACAGTGTTTACTTTCAATTTAATTTACCTTTGTTTTGCGATACTCTGAGGCCTGTCTTTTCTTATCTGACCCAATCTCACGATGAGTCATAATCACTGTTGAGTATAAATTTTAATTGAAACCTCGAGTAGAATTATTAGATTTGTCTTGACTGTTTTCTTCTTCTGTTCTTTTTATTCTTTATTTTTTTTTTAAATAAAACAAATCTTCTCAATTAACATGGAAATGTTGAAACGGATCAGTATTCTCATTTTTTTGTCTTTTTTTCATTGCTCGTAAAATAATTAGCTGATTCACTAATTAATCCGACGATTAAAATACGCGGCTTATCGATTCAGAGCTCTCTTAACATATTAATTACACCATTTCTATCACCGTTTCAATTACATCTCCAATCGTCACTTCCCAATTGAATAAACGCTCTTGCCTTTCTTTTTTTAATCTTAATTCGAAACACTTTTGATTCCGAAGACTTCTGAGATTTTTTCATGATTTGCATCAGCATTTGTGGTCGGATAATTTAAAGAATTGTATTTTTTTTTCAATATTCTCTCTTCTCCAAAAAAATCTCATTTTTATTTACTTGCCGGATAAAAAATATTTTATCAGAGACTTTTCAAATTTTCTTGACAGAAACAAGCAATTAATGGAAAAAGTACGATTTGATCCAACGAACAAAAATGATTTTAAGAAAGTGTTTCAAACAGCAAACACTTTTTTGGATTTTTATATAAAATTCGAATCAAACTTGCATGAAATTCCATTTATTCTGGTATTCTGTTTCGTTCTGGTTAAAATACTCAAAATATAAATATAAAATACGTTAAAACCCACACAGAAATGCCTATAGTCACACTTTGTTACACACGAGACTCGAATTTACATTAATTGGCTGGTCGCGCTCTCTGCCGGTGAATCGCGACTGTATAAAAACTCACTCGTTGCACCAGAAACAAACGTTCAATGGGAATACGAGTGTGTGTAACATTTGCAACGTCAAAAGAAGAATAAGAAGAAAAAAATGCAACCAAGTTTACGAGCCCCAAGGTCTATTTTACTCTCGAAAAGACGCCTCTCTTCTTTTTTTTACCCCAAGAGTTCCGCGATTCAGTAGATTGAGTCAGTCTGTGGTCAGACATATCGATATTCTCGACCGTTTCCTTCTTCTCTCTAAGGACGAATCCCGTCCGCAGACTGTACAGAGACGACCATGTTTGACGTTTCTCATTTATCGCTCCACGCTTTACCGGAAGGTACCTCGTGACCTCAACACACTTGTCTCATTTTTTCTCTCTTTTTATATACATATTTATACGATTTTCGATCTTTTAGACTTTAGTTTTCGTCAGTAATGCTTTGGATCCTGAAATCACGTATTTTTCCAATTTTTCATCAATTTATATTGATGCGTTGACTCATTTATTATTGGAGCTTATGGTAACACCAATTTATAAAATAATAAACTATTTCTACTTTTATTTATTCGCATTTTAATCGAATTTTTCGTTCCCAAGACCCATTCGATTGGATGTTAATCCAAATTGAGCAAAAGTCTGGAAAAAGGCCTTGACAATTTTGCCAAAGAAAAATTGAGATTTACGAAAAAAAAAAACCAAAAATTTGGTGAAACATGCAAATTTAAGTGTTGCTTCAAATCTCGCTGTTTTTTTTTTTCTTCGTCTTCGTTAAGCACGAAATGCCGATTATATAACGAAGAATGAACGTGAGAATAATTATCATGCAACGAGTTTGCGAGCGAGAACAGTTTTCGAAAAATAAGTAGAAGATGCAATAACCGGTCGGACGCGAATTAAAAAAAAACGAAAGTGAAAAAATGTAAAAAAATGAAAAAATGAAGGAGATACGATTGCACGTTTTATGAGTAACATTCAGCCTCGCAGTGCGCTTGATTTTGTGTTTGTAAGAACAGCGTGTCTGACCGAGCCAAGTCCGTGACTACTGGTTAGAGAAACGGGAAAAGGGAGGAGGGAGGAGGACGAGGGAGGGAAAGAAGACGGAGAGGGAGAGAGGGAGACTTCGGGCCTTGACACACTTAACGTCCCGCATCGCACTGGCTATTAAATATATATTTATAGATCAACCAGTTCCTTCAAGGACTCTTTCGAACCCTTTCGCGATCTCGGGATTCTCCTCTAATCGATCTCTCCCTCTCTCTCTCTCTCTCTCTTCTTCCTTTCCTTTGACTTCTCTCTTCACACTCTTCCCAATTTACCAGAATTAATCAGACCTTTGTTCCCAAGAAATTCCCCTCATATTTACATCCATCCACGTCAGATGTACGTCCATAACAAATATTTCATTATCACGAGAATTTTACCAATAATTTTATTAATAAATCGTTCAATATTTCGAGACCATCGAATTTTTTCATCATTCGAACTCTACACACTTGACTTTTGACGAGATTTGCTATAAAAATTGAAGGAAATGATTCAAAAAAACGTTGAAACGATAAAAAGAGTGAGATCAATTCTAGTCTCCTTTCAACTTCCGTGTAATTACCTGCAGCTTCCGCCTTCATGAAACTCAATGTGAATACATATGTATGTCAGTACGAATGGGAGGTGGTATTCGAGAATCGAACACAACACTGACAACGATATACGACCTTAGGAAACCCCATCAAGGCTGAGACTCCTCCAAGTATCGTACTTTTTTCTATATATATATATATGTTTGTACGTGTGTGTATATAAACATACATAGAGAGTGTTTGTAGCCAAAGGCGTTCGATCGAAATTACAATGTATGGCACTCTCTCGTGTCGACGAGAAGAGAGAATTTAGTTCGAGGACAAGCGGGTATCATGTCGGATATTTTTTTTCTGCCTTGCTCCCAAGAACTACAGAGAGTTAGAAAAAGAGAGAGAGAGAGAGAGAGAGAGAGAGAGAGAGAAACAAAAAATTAAATAGAAACTCTGAGAGCTTTGAATAATTTTACCATCCACAATACGATATTAAAGGCCAAGTGAAACTCACAGGGAAACATCGAACCAAAAAACAAACACCAATAATCCATAGAGTTTCACGAGGAGAACAAAAATTACGAGATGTCTCAATATTTCGGAATCACTTGCTTTTTTTTTCGAGCTTCGTCCATTGCCACATTATTTCGTAATTGTTTTCTTTTATTTTCATTGTTCCCAAATTACTTCCGAATCTTTTTAGTTTTCCAGCCTAAATTGAAATTTCATTTCGTTGAAGAGAAAAAAAACTGAGTGTCAAACATTTCGTTATTTTTTTAACTCTTCGAAAAGACTTTCGATATTGGACGATGAAAATCTTCGGAAAAAAACCAAAAATCAACAACAATTCTTCATCATTTGAAAGATTCTCCAACCCATAACTCTTGGAAATGCTCGAGCTGCTAAAAAATAAATATTAAATAACAATTAGATGAAATATTGAAAAAAAAAAACAAATTTTTCATATGATAATAAATATAAAATGCATTTGTGTTTGAACAGCTGTTCGAGCGGATAGGATGCGTGGAGGAAGGAACAAATTTGGTCCAATGTACAAGAGGGACAGAGCGAGAAAGTTACAATTGTTGAGACAGCGACAATTGGCACTACAGACGATACGAGGAAGTTTGGGTGATCCGTCGAGTTATTCGTCCTCGGTGACCCCCTTTCTTCACATCAAACAAGAGATTCAAATACCCCAAGTATCGAGTCTAACATCGTCGCCGGACTCGAGTCCATCGCCGGCCGCTGTTGCTGCTGGTCTCGTGACGAATCAACCTGGCGGTGGAAGCGGCGGTGGCGGCGGCGGAGGCGGAGGCGGCAGCGGGGGAGGCGGCGGTGGAGCTGGACAACATCAATTAATCGCACCATCGTCTCAAACCGCCATCACCGGTGGCAATCATTTATACAATCCAAATCCAAGCTTGGATGGCAAATTATGGGCAGCCAATTCCACTACCTCAAGCCCAAAAGCCTTCAACTTTGGTGAACACTCGAGTCAGGGTGGCCAAACGTCAACACCCGGTAATCAACAAACCAACAATCCTGGCACCTTAAAAACTAGTCCGATGATTAGAGACTTTGTACAAACGGTCGACGATCGCGAGTGGCAAGCTTCGTTGTTCAGTTTATTGCAGAATCAAACTTACAATCAGTGCGAGGTTGACTTGTTCGAACTTATGTGCAAAGTGCTCGATCAGAATCTCTTCTCTCAGGTCGATTGGGCGAGAAACTCCGTTTTCTTCAAGGATCTCAAGGTTCGTTACGCTCTCTTGCTGTTTTTTTTGAATTTTTATCAATTTTTGTTTTCATCTCAGTGTTTCGTACCATCGAGAAAAAAAAATCGTCGAAATGCGGTCAAAATTGTGAAGCATTTGAATGTTTATCCGCATCCTGACTTTTTTTTTAACCGAAGAAATGCGAAATTTAATTTTTCCATGGCGAATTTAATTAATTGGGTTGAAATGATTTTTCAATTCGTTCAAATTGAACATCTTTTCTTGTTGTTTACGGATTGTATAAATATATTTTTATAGATCTAAAAATAAAATGAGACAAAGTTGATTAATGAAGAAAAGTGACGAGTCTCGGTATTCACTTGGTTTTGTTGGAATTGGCCTTTTGCTGGCTATATACGCTACTGCTCTTGTAGGCCTCGAGGAGGGATGTGAGGTAACCAAGCAGCAGCAGCTCGGCGGCTGTGTTGCACAATCTCTGAATGATTTCAAGCATCGTCTCATATCTGGGTCACAACAAGATACGTTTCTAGGTTACTGTAGCCGTCCCAAAGAGGGCTAAGGGAGAGAGAAAGAGAGAGAGAGAGAGAGGGACATAACGTAGAATAATTTGTATTTCACGTTCAATAATTTTCCCCTGGCCTCTTCGATTAAAATCCCTTTGTCAAAATTTATTCGCTTCTTCCCATGGAAAAATGATTTCACCACGCATTTTATTATTTTGTTTTGAATAACGTGACGTCACATCCCACGAAAAGTTTCTAGTTTTACAAAACAAAATTTTCACTATTTCAAAAAAATGTTGAAATACCGATGAGAAAGACTTTTCTACAAAATGAAGAAATAGTACGAATCAATAAATGAAAATGGGGACAAATTTATGTAACAATTCTGACACTTTTTATCTTTTTTTTTTTAACGATTATCCCGACGCTGGTAAAAAAGTATTTTATTCAATATTTTTGCAATAAAAATCTACAGAATTATTCGATCTTTGGGGCTGAGAAAAAAAATAATTCATTTGCAACATTCAGAGACGATGATTCTTCGTTTTTTTGACATTTGGTTTTTCTCGTTTTGTCATTTATCTTTATTTTCACGTATTAAAGTTTTGTCGCCATTGATATCGACAGGTTGATGACCAAATGAAGCTTCTACAGCACTCGTGGTCGGATATGCTGGTGCTCGACCATCTCCATCAAAGGTTACACAACAACCTACCAGACGAGACGACACTTCACAACGGCCAAAAGTTTGATCTCCTCTGTCTCGGCCTACTCGGTGTCCCTTCACTCGCCGATCTTTTCAACGATCTTTCATCCAAACTACAAGAGCTGAAATTCGATCTGTCCGATTACATATGCATAAAGTTTCTAATGCTCCTTAATCACGGTTAGTTGAACACTATTTAGAAAAAAATAAAAACTAAAAAATTAGACAGATTATTTGTATAACGGTTCGAAGATAAATGACTTGTCATTTTTCGTTGATTTATTCTCGTGATGGAGAATTATTTTGAGAAATATTATGCTAACATTTTTAACGCAAGAGAAAAAAAAAAGTACAAATTTCCCTGAAGGTATAAGAATTTTATTTTTTTTCATAATATTTAAACTTCAGAGTTTGAGAATTTGAAATTTCTCTGAAAGTATTCGTAAAACGAATGAAACAAATGATTTTTCGAATTGACTAATGAAACTATAAAAATCAATATTTTCCAGATGTTCGTGGTTTAGTGAACAAGAAACACGTTCAGGAGGGTCACGAGCAGGTGCAACAGGCACTTCTGGATTACACATTGAATTGTTATCCATCGATACCGGTAAGTAAAGAACATTTTATTCAAATATTTCTCCAAGCTCATCTAGAATTCATCTTGATCGACAACTTAACGAGAAATATTCTGCCTCGATGCCATAAAACACACATACAAAGATTCCTCAGGCTGAGAGAAAGGAAGAAAGAAGAAGGAGAGAGAGAGCTCAGTTACTTAATTTACGTTTAAAGCCAGGAATTAACGTTCTAAAGACTGAGTTTATGTTTTTAAAGAGACTGTCACTTAAATTCACACGTTTAAACAGTGTTTTATAAAATGTCATTTCTAAAGAGTGAAAAAAAAAAACAGTTTCCGGACAGTGGATCGTCAGCAAAGAACGAAAAACGTGAAAAAAAAAAAGTTTTCTATACTAAAACTATTTTAAAAGTCATTCTAAATGCACGAAAATTTAATGGAACCTTTTTTTTTTTGTCGCAGGATAAATTCAACAAGCTGTTAGCAGTATTACCGGAGATTCACGTGGTCGCGAGTAGAGGAGAGGACCATCTTTATCAGAAGCATTGCAACGGTGGGGCACCGACTCAAACGCTTTTAATGGAGATGTTGCACGCCAAGAGGAAATGAAAGGACGATATTTTATTAACGAC
Source organism: Campoletis sonorensis (assembly GCA_013761285.1). NCBI lineage: Eukaryota > Metazoa > Arthropoda > Insecta > Hymenoptera > Ichneumonidae > Campoletis > Campoletis sonorensis. The sequence goes on along the minus strand of JACEOJ010010247.1, from coordinate 38,146 downwards.
TAAACGTAGCCAAGCGACGTTCTCGTCGCTCGTGAAAGAAGCAACTAAAAAAATGTATCCACCAGTGTCCGTCGAGACTCGTTGAAAAATAAGGGGACGAAAGAAAAGAGCCAGAAAACGTAAATGATTTCATGCTGTTTTAAACGAGCTCTCGACGAGACGGCCAACAATTGGCTAAGGTCTACCGAGGGAATCGGTTTATCGGCTCGAGGCACTGGTGAATTCGTACTTTTTCCACCCCTCCTTATCCCTCACCGTTAAACTCCCCTACGTCTTTCGATAGTAAAACACAATAACAACAACAAAAACCTCTTTTTCTCCCCTCACCGACGGGAGAACAAGACGAATCCTCAAAAGTACCTAAAAAATAAAACAAAAAGAAGAAATAAACTAATAGAGACAAAGAGCCACTTAGGTAATCGGACCAAGTTAAAGCGCGCAGGCGAGGCTCTCTTACTCGATTTCTTATTTTCTTTTTTCCTCAGTTACCCGTTGAGTCGCTGAGAATCCAGGATTTATTGAGCTTTATGTTCGAAAAAAGAAAAAAAAAAACAGTTGTTTTTACGAGATTTTATGAATAATCTGCATTTCTTATTCCTCGTTCGATCCAGCAATCGTATTATCGAGATTATCTTGAAGAAAACAACAAAGTTCGTATCGTTGTCTTCCAACGAAATGATTGTTACTTTATTTCGATGCTTTTCAAATTCTTCTATTTTCTTGCTAATTTAATTTCTATCCATTTGCGAGTATTTCGACCAAAGCCTCCTGTTTGTCACAAAAATTGGCAACGAAATAGGCTTCGAAAAATTTGTCATTAAGTGTCGAATATTTAGAACAACCTCCACAAACGAAATAGTCGCTCGATCGTTCGCCATATATTTTTTTAACAATGCATCGGATTGAACGAAGAAAAAAGAAATGCGGCTGGTTCGTGATATTTTTAGCCTCAACCAGTTTTCAAACGTGACATTATTTTCGGGAGTAAGAAAAATGTGTCAATCGTACACAAAGAAAAAAGGAAAATATAATGCATTGTCTTGTTTTTTTTTTTCTTTCTTTTCCAAATCATCGAACCCAATGTTTTGTCCCTCGAAGATATTCGCGAAATAACCTGTGAAAAGGCAACAACAACAACAAAGTAAACAAATCAAGTATAGTCGTATGTATACTTTACATATATTCGTATAGTGTGTGTAAAAATGAACGGAGGAAAGAAACAAAAACAAAAAAGAGCGAGAGAGAGAGAGAGAGAGTAAGAAGTGTATCTAAATATATATATAAAAAAAATATATATATTTTCTATATTTGGTGTTGAAGTTTTAGAGATGTATCCACGGGTAAATAAGGCCAACTGCGTGTCAGATCAATGACGGCCCTCGCGTATGTTTATCACGCGAAGGCTCAAAAAAGAAGAAAAAAAATCAACAAGCAGACAAAACAAAATGGAGAAAATGAAAAACCTACACACACACACACGCACACACGAACACAGAGACATAGACAAAAAGCGCAGGGAAAAAACAGTAAGCGAGATGCCTTGAAAACAGTACAAAGGGTGGTTAAAAACAAAAAAAAGAAGAAAAACGATAATTAAACAAACAAAACAAAAAATCGAAAAAGAAATAACAGACATAGAAGCAAAAAAGAGAAAAGATATTGGTCAAAGGGCAGGCAACTTTTGTCTAAATAAGTAAAAGCTATTTTTCTAATAAATAAATAAATAAAAAAAACGATTAAAGAGAAAAACAATATAGAGGCGATTATTTTTAAGCATACCACTGAAGCCTTGCTCTCACTGAAATCAAATATCCTGGGATACGGGGAGTTATTTTAACACGAATACAAACAAATAAATAAAGAAAAATAGAAAGAAAAAAATATAATGAAATAAACAGACAGAGAAACGAGATGCAAAAAGAGATCCGAGCTCCAATGGTCATTCGTGCTACTTTTGCAAGGGATTTAACGGGCATACCTGAGTGACAGTGAATATTGCATGTGATGCGAGAAAATACAAAAATTAAACAAAAATGAATTTAAAAAAAAAAATGAATTAAAAAAAAAAACCAAGAGAAACGACGCTACGTTGGAGTCTTAATATTTTTGTGGAAACAGAGAAAGAGAGAGGAAAAAAATATATTCAGGCTCGATCGTTGGTCGTACCGGCCACCTGGGCATCCTTAGAACTTCCTACGAAATGAATATTTTGAAAATTCGTAAAAAAAAACGAAACCAAGCTATATATATAAATATATAAATCAATATATGTATATATATATCTGAAGGGATGAAAAATTTTAAGTAAAATCTGCATTTTCTCACACTTGCACAACAAGCAGGGCTACTACTACTGTAAATACTAGTTAACACATTCCAATTTACGTTGTATAGATTTACCAGACGATAAAAAACATGTTAAATATGTAATTACAATTATTTTTTTTTGTGTATAGTTTAATGAAAAAAAAAACAAAAACAAAAACTATATATATATATATATATCTACACGCATATATATATATATATATAAACATATATAAATATATATATTTCTGTTGCTTACTGGAGAGACAAATGAGAAAAAGAAAAAAGATAAACATCGTTAGCTACTTAATGTCTTCACTAATTTTTAGAAAGAAAAAAAAAGAAAAAAAACGAGAAATCTTAATCAATGTATCTCTCTTTATTATTATTATTATTATTATTATTATTCTATTATCATTATTATTATATATTATTATAATTATTATAATTATTATTGTCGTTATTATTATTTTCTTTTCTTCTCAAAATAGGTGGCGGACAAAAAATCGAAATAATCATGAATTGCGATGAAATATTTTACTACTGTATATTGTACCATAAATAAAGCAAAAAATAATAAAATGAAAAAAACTTATATTTAAGAATGAAATATAATAAAAGGAAAAATAAAAAAAATAATAAAAAAAAGAACAAAAAAAAAAACAAAGAATACAAGATGAATCATTGGAGCAAGGTTTATGTGGTCCTACTGTCTAGCTTATTATAAATATTAATTATTATTATCATTACCATTATTACGATTATTACCATTAACAATTATATAAAGGTATAAGATTGCATAATTGTCTCATTGCAGTTGTTACAATATAACGAAGATATATTTACTAAATGTTAAGATTAGCAGAGGATAAAAAAAGAGAAAAAGAAAAGAATGGAGCGAAAGGTAGTTTATTTTTCATATTAGATTATTATTAATTAATTCGTGAATTATTATTATTATTATTATTAATATTATTATTGTTGAACGGTTAGTCAGACAAATTGTTTCTCAGTGCTGTGAAGGCTGTCGCGATATGAGAGGTTACGAGAAAAATTTTGAAGATAAAGAATAGGACAAACGAACCAAATGACGCCTGTGTACGGTCTTTATTATTGTATGCGCGAAATAATCAAGGAACAAAGATATTTTTGCAATTTATATTATCTTTCTTTTGTCATCTATGTTTTGAAAATTCATTGAACGTTGGTTGAGCCACGATGATCCTACGCTCTCTTGACAAAGTAATAAATTAATATAAAAATGATGGACCTTTCGTTTTTATCAGTTTTAGAAGTTAATAAATAAAAATAAAAATAAAATAACAACGATTCTTCGTGCGCGCAACGGGAGAATGTACCTGAATGTCTTGCTATTTGATGAAAATAAAAATCCTCCGATTTTCATGAATTCGAGGATGTAATATTACTCTTGCATATCGAATTACAAAGTTTTTTTTTCTCTTTTTTTCTCTCTTTTTTTTTTTTTTTTGTACGATCCATTATCTCCGTTTTGTTTGATCGAATTTTTACTCACCTCAATTTACGAGAGCGAGGGTGATCGCGAGCCTGTAAAAATTCGCTTGAAAAAAAATCACTAACACAGAGTTTTAAAAGCGATGAAATTTCATGAGAGTATTTCCAAATTGTCAAATCGACCGATCCAGCCAATTGACGAGCCAATCACGAGATTTTTAATGGAACATATATTTTCGCGTTAATAATCATCGAACGAAATTCGAACTCGCGAAATGACTACCTCCGTACAATTGTATTAAGGTTTTTTTTTAATATTTTTACCATCTTCAGTAACGACGTACCTCAGAGAATAAACGAACCTGAATAACAAAAATCATTGCAGTTTATCAGACTCCTCGATAGTTACCAGCAATCGCTAAAAATTAAAAAATAAAACAGAAAAAGAGAAAGCGAGAATTTGATTTGTTGTTTTCGTCGAAGGATTACTTGACGCTCCACATAAATCTTATTTTATTTATTGTTTTTGGCCGATATGATAATTTGGAAATCACACTAGACGAATAAAAAAAATATATACAAACGACGCGTATTTCGAATGACAAAAAAAAAGGAAACAAGAACCTAAACGCGTCCATCCTATTTAATAATCGTCCGAACAACTCCGTTTGCTAAATTGTTTCATCGACGAACTGTGAACTTGTAACGAATACGAGAAAAAAAAACAATATCTACGGTGTTTTATTATACATTGTGTGAAATAATTGATGTACAGTCGCCAATAATACAATTGGCAAAAAGCTCTAATTTACTATATATACACGATAAAGGTATATATCGATGTGATTAATAAGATCCGATCTAAATGGCGCGTTTATCGATTTACGAAAATACATCTTTATGTGTATATATCTATACATACATGAATTACAAACAAATTCGTGCAAATCAAAAATGGGGTCAGGGATTTCGGAATAAAAAATTCACGTGAAACGCCTCAGATATTAATGTCAATAACGTATATAAAGGAAATAATAACGAATTTACACTATCGCTCATAAATTTGCAAGAAACGTCATTAAATTTAAGAAACTTGACAACTTATCAAGTAAATAATAAAATAGTCAATTTTTTTTTTATACATTTTTTTTTTAAATGAATTAAAAAGTGATTTCTAATATTATTGAAGCAAATTGCACTTCTGAAATTGTTAATCGACCAGATTTTAATTAATCGAAATTGAGTTTTTTCGATTTTAATGAAATAATTCACTTTCCCGTTTAAATTTTCATGGAAAATACAGTAATTCCTTTCTTTTTTCAAATTAGCAACAAAACCGTGACGACTTGGATACTTTTGAGCGATAGTGTACACAAATTTATCAGGCAAAAGAGCAGGAAAGTGGAGTTTCGACGAGTAGTTGACACTGCCGTCGAGAGTTGGGCAAAATGTATATTATGTAGAAAAGCAACGAGAGACGAAGTACGAAGATTCAGAAAATTGATTGTAAATATAAATTTATTAATTAACAAAAACATAGTGTGTTATCACGCGACCTTGCTTTCGTCGATTATTGACAACGTCACTTCGAACTACTACATACATATTTATATTTATATATACACACATTTTTGTTTTTATTGCTAATCGCAGTTGTTGTTATTCCGCCCAGTCTATCAGAAGGAAAACAAGCTCCAATAATTCGCTTTTCATAACTAGCTACGTACAAACTACAATTGCCAATGAAAAATTTCAGACGAAAAACAAACTTATTGATGACATCGACGCAGCAAATTTTCCATTGCGTTTACTTTGCGTTGCGAAATTATTTGATCATTTAAATTGCGTCATTACAAATTTATGTTTTTTTCTTGTTTCACAATTTCTTCGATTCTTTGACTCTCGAAAAACGACACTTTCCCTATTGTTCTTTTTTTCCTCCAGATTTATATTAAAATATTATTTTTTTTTGTGTTTTTTTTTTTTTTAAGACTTAAATTTAATTATTTTGACTAGTGAGGATCTGACTTGAGATATTCTTTGTACGATTTCTCGTCCATGAGACTCTTCACCTCTTCGGGATTTTTTAATTCCAGTTTGAACAGCCAACCCTCCTCGTAACACGAACTATTTATCAATCCGGGCTTTTTCGATAATGCCTCGTTCGATTCGACCACCTTTCCACTCACCGGACTCGCGATCTCCGATGCTGCCTTCACAGATTCAAGGGCTCCGCACTCGTCTGGAATATGAAGCAAATTTTAATTTCGTTTACTCGCAAATAGCTTCCGTTTTTATTTTCCCAAATGTAATGAACCTTGAAAAGACTTTTGATCGAGTGTAGATTTATCATTTCGACGCTTTTAGATTATTTGATCATTTACTTTTTATAATCTTCTTTATGACTTTTTTGAGAAGAATTTTGTCAAAATTTGCTCTTGGAATCAACATTTCTGTACAGAAATTTTGAGTCGCAATATTTTTTCTTCGTGTAACGAATTTATTTTTTTATCTCTACAATCTCTGTAAAAAAACTTTTCAATTGATTTTCCTTCCTTTCTTTATTTGTAAAGTGGAGAAATAAAATTTTGGAAAGAAATTGAACAAAAACTCACCATCCTTTTGTATCGAAGCCCCGATTTCCGGCAATTGAGCAAAAACAACGTCTCCAAGTGCATCCTGAGCATAATCCGAAATTCCTACTGTACCGACTTTGTCCTTGACCTCGATCCATTCGTGAGTACTAGTGTACCATCGTTCTGTAATTTAGAATACCACGAGTTCGTCAACCAAGATAGTTATTTGTTCAAAAAATTAACAGTTGGTTATTTGTTTTGAATTTTTTAATGTATTGACAAAAAAAGACATTTTTCATAACCTTCAGTAAATGGTTCAATATTTTTGAGTAAATTTATAGTCGCTTTTCAAAAATAAAAACAATTCGTCGAATATTTGCGTGAATTCGTTTTAAAAAATACATATTTTCATGAATCAGTTGAAATTTAACAATTGTGCAATTGAAATTAAGCAATTCTGAATTTATCAAGATTCTAAATTCATTGTATTTCATTATTGAGAATATTTTTGAAGAGAAACAAAAATTCGTGTCAGTTTTGCCAAGAATTGTGAAGATACATTTTTTCATACGAATATCAAATATTGATAAAAATTTTTATAATTTTTTATACGATTGAAAATATAAATAAGTTTGAACATACCGGCTGCTCTCACAACTTGTGTCGTCCCGATCGACCGGCAATGAAAAACCGAAGATTTAACAGTTCCAGTTCCGCCGATGTTGAGAATTTTTGAGGTTCCCGTATTAGCGATTGTTCTGAAGCTCGTTCTCAGCACTTGCGTCACAATTTGTGCCATTTTCTTAACCACGAAATATCAACCGGAAGCGATTTGAAAAAGTGATAAAATCCTTGGATCGCACCAAGTCGTTGACGAATTTTTGTCACACGCCGACGACAATAATGTCGGATCTCGCGTTATTTTGGTAACGAAGAAAAACTCTAGCGCGTGGTCGCGCACATTTACACCACGACAGCACGCCTTCACCAAACCAAATGGTGAATTGCTCACGAGCCTCGACTCCAAACTCGCAAAGAACTCTCGCAAGAGAGCGCCGTTTCATCATCGTCGAGACCCCTCTTATCGGCTGAACAATCGATAAGCCGGGAAAAAAACTCTCAAAGTTCCTTGTCCACATGCATTTTCATAAAACAACTCGAATCCTTGAGTTGTCAATTTTTTTTCAACTATTTCACAATTTAAACAACGAAATATTATCATCGATCGACAAATGACTGTCGATATGTCGATAAAAAAACGATAACGTCCCCAAAAATAATAACAATTTGCACAATTGAGTAACTTCATGAATTTCGAAAGATCCTCGAAAAAAAAAAATCCATTGGAACGAACGATCGAAAAATTCTCATGATTTTTTAATATTTGTAATCTCAATAAATTTTGCGACACCCGTTTCTTGCTGCGGTTTCGATCGTTGAATAACAAAGTTGTAAAAATGTGGCGAATTAAAAAAATGAATCTATCAATAGCAAACATCGAATAATTTCCAAAAACCAGAACATTAACATTTTTTTAAATTTCTTATGGAAGAAAAGTCTATTTGCAATTTCGAAAAAAGTAATAATCATTTTACGCCACGATTGAAATTGCCATGAATTCAAAATTTCGAAAACATCGTGCATCCGAGATTAAGAGTAAACAGGCCACAGGGGCCGTAAAACGATCACGTGAGGTCACGAAAGTTATCGTTAAATAATCGTTTCGAATACGATAACACTTTTAAAAATTCCGTTGACCCCATCGCTGCTTTAAGCGGTTCCCAAGATGAGTAGATGGCAAGAGAAGCGATAAAATTTCAAGAGACGACGGAAATATTAATCTTGACCCAAGAATTATATTTCTTTTCCTTCTTCTTTTTGACGTTCCGGATGTTGTCCTTGAGAATAAGAAACAGAGCGTCGAATCATGTGGTAGTAACGTTATTTTATTCATTATAAATCCCCTGAAAGTATCACAATACTTGTTTCTTCAATAATTATCCTATTTTTTGTGTATTTATTGTTTGTGTGCAATATCGTCAAACAATTCGTCAAACACGAGTTCCATTTTTCGTCAACATCGTGGCAACGACGATCGAGTTATTTTCGCTCGTTTAGCAATTAAATAAATCTGGCTGTTCACAAGCTCGTGTCGTCATCAATAAAAAAGCAAACGATTTTATTAACTAATCAAAATTAAGTTTTTTCTTTAGTATCTCTATGTTTTGTAATGAAAATGTTCATACGGTCATTAAATTGTCAGTATTTTTTGTCTTGGGATTTTTAAATAAAAAAATTACTTCGATTACATTATCGTTTTGATTCCGATTCGCGTGGAAAGAAAGTTTTCATAAATGTGGCATAAAAAAAGAGGTTTGGCTGTCTCAGCAAATCAAAGTCCATCAAAAAAGAAATTAAACGCCTCGCCAACAACGAATTCCTGCTGTTTTTTTAACCGCAGCTGGCGAGTCACTTGTTAATACTGAAGACAAAATTTTACGATTGTGCTTGGAAAAGAAAAGAAATAATAATAATGGAATCAAAGACCGATCGTGTAGGATCTTCCGTTGAGATTATGGATTACTCCGGGAACTGGTTGACTCACGCACCACTCGTACCAAACTTTTTTCGAACTGCATCGCCTCCAGAAATGAAGGACTAACTCGTCGCCGGCTTTCAAGTGCACGGGAGCCTAGAAATGAAATTGCAGATCTTTTAATATTGCAACGAATCGTACGATTTTCGGTTTAAATTCTTTTTTCTTTCAGTCTAACCTGAAGCGGGAACAATATTGGAAACCAGCTGAACATTCCAGGGCTGTGAGTACTCGGTACAATACTCATTTGAATATTCTCGAATAATACAGCATCGAAGTATCCCGCGAATCCGGTCAACACGCAATTTTGCTTTACACTGAATTTCCGCACTTCGTATCTGCTGTTGTCGATTACTTCGTCTGAAATATTAATTTTTATTGCAAAAAAAAATGTTTGTCGTATGCAAAATTTAGATTTTCTGGTGCACCATGGTCTTCGTTTTTTAAGAACGAAGAGAGTTTTTGATAAAGTGGCATTTTGTGTATATTTTACGAAGAAAACGACATAAAATAAATGTTTTGTTAAAATAGAACAAAGAAAGTTCTCTACTAACATCTTTGCCACATCTAGGGTTAAAATTTGAAGTTGAATTTGACAAATTTGAAATATCTTACCTCGATTTGGATGCTCGAACGAAAACAATTTTTGTGGACTCGCGATGACGTATTTATTTTGAAGATGGACGATGTAAGGAGTCTCAAAATGAGCGATCGCGCTTTTGTCTTTGTCCCTGAACTGCCTCACTTCGTTGTACAGTTTGGACGATTGAATGGGGCATATATATGACGAGTAAGAGCTCGGTATGCTGACTCCATCGTCTAAAATTGTTGAAAAAGAAAAAAACAGATTTTGTTTCTCATTCGATCCTCAAATTTGTTGGATTGATGAATTATTTGGGCCTAAAAAATGCTGCAAAGCGAGGTTCACCTTTAAGAAAACGTTGAACACCGTCCAAACATTCAGGCGATAATTCGTTGTCACCGAAAGAGCCCAAAAGCTCTGAAACAAGAATATCAGCTTTTTCTGGCGCTTGCCATTCTCTCATGTCGCTGGAAACCACCGTGACATCGTTCCCCCACATTTCTTCCTTCAGAGCCTGTAAACTGAATGGCATAAGATCCTTAATTATTATTCAATCGAAATAAAAGAAATTCGTTCAATAATTTTTTCAAGGAAAAAGGATCCTTGATTTATCGAGTTATGGAAAATCGATTTCCTCCAATTAATGTACATTTTTGTCCTTTTTCTTTCATTAAAAAAAAAAAATAAAGAACTTACGTGATTACGGCGTTGGGATTTTTTTCTACGGCGTAAACCTTGATCTGTTTTTTTGCCAAAGATGCAGCGTTTAAAGACGCTTGAACGAGAGGTCCTCTTCCTGCTCCAACAACCATCACAATTCTGTAGAATAAAGAATTTCATTGATTAAAGAATATAATTTTGACCTCTGGAAATGTATTTAACCCTTTTATTCGATTAAAAAGCCAAATTAAGCTGAACAATTAAATTCTGTACTAACAATGCTCGATTCCGAGAATCTTCTCTCCCTCCGATATGGACCATCGCTTTTCGAATTGCATTCTGATATTCCGTGTATTTGTAAGGATCTTTCTCAAAGATTTCGTACGTTTGAGACTGAAGATTGTCCATCAAAGGTTGTAAAGGAAACTGCAAATAGTCTTCGTATCCTTTCGCGAACATTTCGATCGGTCCATTGGCATCGCAGGTCTAAATGTGTTTATGAAATGATTTACGAACATGAATAATAAAGAGAAATTTTTACCTGGTAATTTTTTTAAATTTTCACACAAAAAAACCAAGGTCCAAATACCCCAGAACTTTTTTTTCGAGCTCAACATCGTGTTATTTTTTAATGTATATTTTTTAAGTTGATTACCTGCCACAAGTGATTGAGGTAGTGATGATAATGTCCCATATTTTTGTATCGATTGGCTCCAGTGAGTATGAACTGTATTTCGAAGGCTGAAAATTTTCGCACTAAATGTTGATGCGCCCTGCTAAGAACTGGATATCCTTTTTTGTTCGAAATGAATAAAGTCGTCGGCAAAACTAAACACTGTACGGGCTCGCTGAGCCATCGGTCGATTTCCTCCATTTCTGGAAGATCCTCGCTCACTACCAAAGTCAAACCTAATTTCTTATCAAAATCGCAAAGTGATCTAAAAGAGTTCCACCACTCCCAGGTGCTCTCAACTTCAGCGTTTTCTACTCCTCTGTGAGCCAGGGCACGTTTTGCTGGATTTTCCATGGGAACTTGGACCCAAACCTAAAGCAAATTTCAACTATTGAGAAACAAAACTTAAAGCCCAATGATCTTTTCTATTTTTAATATTTTCATTCTTCTTTTCTCAACGCTCAGTTTTGCATATTCTTCGAACCTTCGAGTTATAAACAAATTTTTATGATTAAAATAATAAATAAATAGAAAATTTAATCCGTAAAAATCTAGATTATTCGACACCTACTTGAAATAAACTGCTGCTTAATTTGTCGTTTATGGTCCTCGCTAAATTCGCATTTTCGCCGATGTTGCCATCGAGCTTGAAAGTTACTGCTGGAATGCCGAGATGCGAAGCGAGAGCTAATTCTTGATTTAGAGTGTGTTCACTGTTTTTTTTCTGATCCGGTAACGCAGAATCCACGTCTATGAAAGGAGACAATTTTCCGACAACCAAATTGTTCCAATCTGGCCAACATTCAAATAATTATTAATTTATCAATATCAAGGAATTATCGCCTAATAACAACTTTGTAAGATTTTTTATTATTGTCGATTGCCATACCTCCGCTGCTGAGAATCATGTCGGGTCGTGTGAACGGCCCTGGCCTGTTTTTTGCATCTCCGGTTAAAAACTCTCGTTTGAGAAGTGGATGAACCAAAGGTACGCAAATGAAGTCAAATCTGGAAAATAATTTCCAAAATCACAAGATTGAAAATCTAAAAAATTATGAGTTGGTGCGTTTGCTATTTTTTTTTTCAACAAATACAAAATAGAATTTTTACTAGTTTGATATTACTTTAGGCACCAGTTTTGAAATTGAATCTTTTTTTTTACAGAATAATAATCAAGTTTGATGAGAAATAAAATTATAATTTAAAAAAAATGTCAGCATTTTGAGTGGAAAAGTTTTTTGGAACTTATTTCTTGAAACTTTAAAATCCAGAAAGTATTATACTGAATTTTGAGAACTTTTATTTCATTCAAACAAAGCTTGATAATTAATAAAATTGATGGAATTTTCTCTCTAATTATTTATTGGAAAAAAAAATAAACGAAATTGATGATTGTCTTTAAGCAATTAAAGTTTTATCAAAATTCTGCATGATATGAAAAATAATCGATTTTATTGTTACAGGAAATTTATTGTTGTGTTTTCTGATCATTTGATTATTTACAGACTTACTTCATAGATCTTGCTTCAATAATGCAATTGTTGAGGTCCGGGGCAGCGCAAAAGTCCAGGCCACAAGACACAGGTCTCCTTGAATTTTCCATTTTGTGCTTTTTTCTAAAGTTATTAATCAAAACAAAATTCTTGTAACTTCGTCCTTCAATAACCGGCGAAATAGCCGTCGAACAAAGCGAAGTGGAAATTCTCTAACCAAACAAAAACCGCCAATTTCTAAAATTCGCTTAACCAATAAATTATAATATCGAAGAACCGCTCACCGTATAAACTTAACAAGATTTTATGGGACTAATCACGAAATCGTGCAGCGACAATTTTTAATCCATTAATTCTACTTAAATTCGTGTTGTAATTTTGTAATTTTATTCAAAGCGTTGAACACATGGAGCCCAAAATCTCACCGTGAACCACAATAATCAGACCCCGATAGCCAACAACATCGCGGTAGCGGTGCTGCTCTCTACGGCTCGCGGCATTGGCTGTCAAACGTTGAAAACGGTTGTTGGAACGTAACCTCACGTGTATCCGGCGTATCCGCTTGGCGCCAGAAGCACGACAAAAGTGCTTCCCCGCTTACGATCGAAATTTCAACTTCCAACTACCGCCGATAAGCAAGATACGCTGCACGTAAGTTTCTCCCGCTCTACATTTTTTCCACGTGTTTCGTTGTCAATCGTTTGTTTTTGAAATAATTCGTGCATAAAAACGATGCACACTGCAATTCAGGGCTATTTCACGAGTTTAATTTGCACCATTTTAACGTAAAACCTTGTTGTGCTTCTGCGACAACGCGAGAAAGTGAAGAAAACAAGAAACATCGAAAAATTACGGATTTTTATACAATTCTCGAGCTGTAACAGGTGACATTTCCTTCTTCACAAAATACATCAATCGTTTATCAATAAACTGCGATACTTTTCAATCTTTCTGTTACTTGAATTGACCGAATCAAAATTCCTCAAGAGATTTTAGGTTCAGTTTTTTTTTTGTCCAAAAATACGATTTTCTATGCAGTCAATTCTTCAAAATTTCTCTCTCATTCAGAAGGCAGGCCCTTCGCGTTTGTTTTAATTCATAATCCTTTTAGCAAGTGTTTTTTTTTTTTTGTCATAGGTCCTATTATCCTTGTCCAAAAGGAAATTATAGACCAAAAACCAAGAACACAACGATACAAATTCTCAAATGTCAACGATGAGTTATCGACTTGCTACCGACGATCTTAATCGATCGTGTAACCAGTACAGAATGAGACTGAATAACGTAAGAATCTATAAAGAGCTTTGTTCGATACAAGCTGAAAGCATTCTCTCGGTAGAGGTAAAAGTTACTTTTGAGCTAATGGTCGCAGTGACGACGCAGTTTCTCAGAGAAGCCGAGGACCTGATCAATTACTACAGTACGTTACTTCAGGAGAGAGCAGAAACTGATGAATTACCGATACAATTAATGACCCCGAACATGTTGCTTCGGGAGGACAACTTTAATAAAATAACTAAAAAAATTATGTTGGAGGTGGGAGACAAAATAATGGAATTGGAAAATGAAATGATCGACTTGTATGGATTGTTGAAGATCATCCAGTACGACGAAGAATTTGGAAGTTCAGAGAGCGATTACAGCGAATAATATTATTTTATCATATAAGATTGCTAGTTTGTTAGAATGCTGTGAAAATGCTTGATTTTTTATGTTTTGCTGGTTGAATAAAAGCTACGGAAACGGATCTCAATCATTTCTGTTTAAACTCGTTCAATTGGTTATTGAAAATTTCTGGTCACGGGATTTTTCTATTTAAATACAAGTTCGTCTTCATTCATGAAGTGTTTTTGATGAAGAGCTCGAAAAAATACAAGATTTTATACAAAAGCTCGAATGTTGGATTTTTGTTCATTGTTAAACTACTTAATAAATATTTAGCTCTTATTTTTATGCAAAAACTATCTTTTTTTATTGATGAACAGAGTATAATAAAGTTGAAATTGCAAAATCGTGATTAATGTTTTTCCTCAACAAACTCCTGAACTCAACTCCTTACACTTTTCGCCGATTTACATGGGACACAACATTTTTGTGGTTTTTTTTCGCAAAATTCGATATTTAGCATGTAAACGTGCTGAATTTCGTAAGAAGGGTCGATGTGATCTTCACGCCAGAGGGCAAATTTTTTTACGAACTCTTTGAGCGTGCGCAGTGAATGCGAGGCATTTGAATGCACGATTTTGGTACTGACGCCGCCTCCACTGCGGCGCTGTGATACACGAATGTCAACCATTCCTCAACCGAAACGTAGCCAATTGGCTGGCTCTGTTATTTATTTGATACAGCCCATTCGGCAATGTGAAGCTCCCCTCCAACATCAAGAAAACAAAGTAGGAGACCACGTGGCCCTCAGTCCAGTCCCAAGCATGCGAGCGTCGCTCAAAAACATTCGGACCCCCGCGATCTAAACAACAACATCATACACTGTACGCCGCTGTCGTTAAAATCGTTTTTTACAACAACGCGCGAAATTGAAGAAAAAGAAGTCAAGAAAATCACATAATTACGGAGGTGTAACATGTAAGTATTTATTCGTCACGTACCGATCACGAGTAAATGTCGCGGGACTTTTCAACTTCTTCGTTATTCGAATTAGAATAATTTTTTATTTGTTTTTAATTTTTTTTTTTTGCTTTTTCTTTCATAAGAGAGCTTAAAATTCTTCTTTCATTAGAGTTCTTCCGTAGTTCAGAACACGCGGAATTTGTTTCAATTTATGTCGAAAAAAATGTTAGCGAGTTTTTTTTTTTTTTTTTTCATAGACGCCGCCTGTCAAGACGAATTTGTAGATCGATTAAAAATTAACTAAACTTTCGTCGCGATCCCACAAACGTTGACAATGGCTTCTCAACAATGGGACAATGAAAAATTGTATATGAGAACAGCTACCAGAGTACATCGACGTCTTCGAGTAATAATTAATGAGGTAGATTCATGTTTTTTGCAATTATACAAAGTAATACCAAAAGGAAAATCAGAGAAGATCGAATTCAGGCAACACATGAATGGAATTCGAGAGTGTTTTGCCAAACTAGAACCTGTGAACGACTACTTAAGAGAAATACGACAGGAAGCAAATTCGGTCATCGGTTTGCCGCCGGACCAAATATCCCCAAAACTCATGCACTCGAGAGAAAATTTCAGAGAGATGGCCAGAATTTTAATTCTGGAGATAGAACAACGAGCTCTGGATATTCTCAGAGCAACCGAGGCTTTCAGAGATCGATTTACTAATCCCGAAAAAATAAAATAAAAAGTTGTACAACGGGAAACGAGAGTGCGAGGTTGACGTCAGAATGTTCTGTCATAAAAGACTGCAATTTAGTGAGGAGCTTGTTGAAATGTTCTTTTCAATGAATTTTTTTTTATTAATCATCGACATCCATCGACAGGAGTTTTTTATCTACAATTCACAAGACTTTCAATTCTTTTCGTTTTGACTAACGAATCAATAATGTTGAACCAGGAATATCGGGAGATGACGACTGAATATTGATAATTTCTATGTTAACTTGTCCAACTGTGCATTTCGAATGGAAAAAAACTTCTAGTAGATTTTTTTCCATTCAGAGAAACATTTTTTTTCTTCAAAACGAAGGTGAAGAAATTATTTGAAACTTTTTTTCATTTTGTCCATGCATAATTTTAGTTTGATTGATATTTTGTGATTTATAAGTGTCTTGGTGTTTATGGTAAATAATTCTGGCAGAAATATCAATAAAGAAATTTTTTTGTTAAGATTGTCTCTTTTTTCACGTGAGAAAATGGAAATCGGTAGCAGTTGAACGAGTTTTCCTAGTTTTCGCAAAAAATTTATTGAGATGAAGTAAAAATATTTACTGTATTATAATTAAAAAAAAAAAAATGGAATTATCAAAACTTGCAAACTTACGAACTCTTCCTTTGTGAAATAATAAAAAAATTGAAATTCAGTGGGAAATTCGAAAAACAAAACCAATTCAATTTTCGGGCAAACTCGTTCTAAATTGTTCGTATTTTTTTTTTTATACTCACCGAAGATGTCGCGATATGTAATTTCTTAAAAATTTTCAAGTGAATCGGTAGTCGATAATTATGTTTGTGGTAAAAGTGACGTCCAAATAAAAAAACGTAACGAGAATATAACAAAATAATATTGCTCAACCATTTTTCATTAGTTTCATTATCATTATCATGAAACTAAATATCGTAGAAAAAACTTGAGGAAAAACCGCGAAAATGTTTGGAGTTCTTTAAACGACCATTTTGTCGATTGCACAATACGACCGTCAGATGTCAGATTGTTGAACAGCAAAAAAACAAGAATTGAGATTTTCCCTGCAATTCGGGAGAGTAAGATCGGTTACGAGTATCTCGTCGATAATCTGTAGATAACGAGTTAATAATAGATCGTTTCATCGCTATTGTTGGGATTGTATAAGGAAAAATAGATAAGAATAATAATAATTGAAAAAAAAGGTGTGCAATAGTGTATCCGCCCAAACGTCATATTTGTCTTTTTGGTGAAGTGAGGTTATGTGCTACGAGTATGACGGCACACAAGGTCCACTGAACCGGATGCACGGAAATGTCATCAACCGTCATTCGAGTTTCCTGGCTCGTACGATTCTTCGTGGGTGGTGTTTGCTGTTATTGCCGATAAATGTCACGATAAACTCTTGTCTCGTTCCTCCGTTCCGTGCTACAAAATGAAGACCGAAAATTCGCACAGACTGCCGTGATAAACATTTTTTTGCTTCCTCGAGAACGTAAAAGAGTGAGAGAGAGAGAAAGAGTGAGTGACCAAAATCTGTCAAGCAGTGCGGGGCGGGCAGGGCCTCGGGTAAGGCTCGATAAGATAATGTACAGAGAACATTTATCAAACTACCAGATAAACCGATGAAACATAACCTTGGAGCTTCGATTATTTTCATCCCGAAAATATGAAGTCCACAGGAACGAAAGAAAATCGAGGTTCCGTCCTCTTGAGTCGCGACGAAAATGACATCATTTTCAAACTCATCGGAAACCGTTGTCAGGTAAGGATTTGTCATCGCGTTCGGAAAAAAAAAAAAAAAAATCAACAATCCCAATGAAAGTTTTCGCAGCTGACCTCAATTTTCAATGTTACTCGAATTTTCCCGTTTTCCCAACTCCCTCCTTTCCCGATTCATTCAACAACAAATCGAAAGGATATAAATTATAACTAAAATTCCAAAAAATCATGGTGTTGACAAATTTTCGTTCCAGAGTGTATTTTTTCATTGTTTTTTATTTTTCGGAACGTCTTTGTATTCTTAACATCTACTGATGATGAATTTTAACTATAAACAAACCGAATGAATCTAAAAAAAAAAACGTTCCGTCCATTATCTACTTCGTATTTTCTAGGTTATTAAATTTCGATTTTTTTTTTTTTCACAATGTCCATCTCGAATGTTTTCTAACTCTTCAGCTCCGAATCTATTTACAAAAGTGATTAACGAGCTTGAAAGTATTTCCAAATGGTCATTTCAGAAACAACTGGAAATTGTGTTTTCCACAAAATCCCTAAAAATTCAAAACTGACATTTTTATTGCCGACATTAAAACTGACCTACATTTGAAATGCCGCTTGTTTTTTTAAATTCTCCAAAACATGGCCCTCCAAAATTTGATCAATTCATCAACCAGAGAGAAAATTTCTGAATAATTGTTATTCGTAGTGTCTCGCGGCGGGAGTGATCCAACTATACTTGACGCAACCGCCTTCGCACAGAGAGTGGATAAAAAAAAACGCAGGTGTGATAACTCTGATCAGGGATAATCCGAGAAGGAGTTTTTTCCTTCGATTGTATTGCCTGCAAAGAAACGCCATGCTCTGGGAACACGAAGTGTACAATTCCATGGAATACAACGCTCCCATGCCATATTTTCATACTTTCGAAGGGGAAGATTGCATGGCTGCGTTCAATTTTGCCGATGAAACGGAAGCAATTATTTTGAGGTACCATTCTTATTATCGAGATTATTTAAAACTGACATAAATGCAAAAAAAAAACTCAATGAATTCAAAAAACACGTGAAATTTCGGGAATAACTGCTCTAAAAATAATTCAATATTTTCACAAAATTGTTTTTGTTAATTTAGTTTGTAGATTCATAAAAATGGAGCAAAAAAAAAAGTAAATTGAAGGAATTTTCTTATTTTTTTTATATAATTTAAAAATTTAATCGAATTATATTAGACGCGATTTCTCGCTCAATATTAACCAAATATTTAATTTAACGAAGAAATGCGCTGCTGGCGAAACTCAACACGAATCGTCAAAGACGTCAAGAACGAAGCTCAAGAATGGAGACGGAATCGCAAAATCGCGTGGTCACTTTGCCCCGCAAGAGTCCGAGTAGCTCCTCGACTTTTGGTTTCACGAACATTAATATGCTGAACGGTTCTCCTTCCGGTATCGGTGTCAATCGAAGTGTCTCGAGCAGTTCCATGTACAAAACGAAGAAAAAAGATTCGAAGAAAGATGGAAAGAGGAAATTGACGACCGCCGATATTGGTCAACCTTCGGACTTTAGGTTTTTATTTGTTTATTATTTTTTTTCTAACAAATGTCAAAGTAAAAAATATGAAGTTGAAATAACGTATAAAAAATTCATGTAAATTCGTCAACTTTTTATTCAACGATTAGAATTTTTCGTCCAGTCAATTTGTAAAGACAATTTTTTTTACTCCAGGCACCTCGCCCACATGGGATGGAATCCTGACAAAAAAGGTATCGACGCCTTTGACTCACAGCTGACCGAATTCTTCAACAAAGTCGGTGTCTCGGAACAAGAATTAAGAAACAAGAAAACGAGAAAATTCATTTACAAATTTATCGAGGAACATGGCGGCATTTCTGCCATCCAAAATGACATTATACCGACGTCTAATTCTCAAAGTTCTCATCAACCACCGCCTTTACCACCGGGACTCGATACTCCGCCGCCCATACCCGCCAGAACCGTTCCGCACCTTTCGGCCAGCCCTGGATCAAATAACGTAAGTTTTTTTCCCATTTCTCATCACTAAATCCGTTCTCTTTGGATTTTCAAATTCGACTTTGATCTCAAACGACTTAATTGAAAAGAATTTTTCATGTTTTTTGGCTCAGAATATTAAAAAATTAGAAAAATCAATTGTTTCATTTGCTGGAATGAAAAAAAATTGGCTGAGAACAATAAAAAACTCATTTTTTCACAAAATTATGTTCATTTTAAAAACTTCGGGAGCAAAAAAAACAAAAAAAAAAAAGATTTTTTCAATGAATTTGTAAGAATAGGAATTTAATCTTATTATTTTATTGGATAAACAAAATTATGTTCATTTTAAAAACTCCAGTAGTAAAAAAACAACAAAAATACATTCTTTTAATGAATTTGTAAAAATATGACTTTATTAATTTGTTAAAAACGGACAGATGCAGCCAAGAAGTGCAAGACCGTTGCCGCCTTTACGAACGAACGTTCCACCGGCTCCGCCGAGCGCGCCTCCCGTTCATCGGTCACTTCCTTCGCGACCTCCACCGCCATCGAATTCACCAGCGCCACAGTTGCCTCCACCACCTCCGCCGCCTCCGCCTCCGGCAAGAGGAAGTTCGAGTACGACGAGTACGCATACAACAAATGCGAATACAAGTGCGAATACGAACGTCCCTCCTCCGCCCCCGCCGCCGCTTCCGGACTTCAGTAATAATGACAATGTTACGAGTACCGATGCGCCCTTCAATAACAACGGTGATGCAATTGACATCAGACCGAAGCTCATGGAATCGATCAGAAGCGGAACAACGTTGAAGGTAAAATAAAAAATTTATCAAAATTTGTCACGAATGATTAAAAATCGTTTAAAAATGGACCCCAAAAATTGCAGTTGCAGTTTGTAGACGTTTTTTCCCACTTTTTCAATGTTTCTCGTTTCGTTAATATATTTTAAAAATAAATGAATTTAATTTCCGTTCGAGCAGAAAGTTAGTCAATCAGAACCGAAGCCGAGCCCAGTCCCGGACTCGAGAAACGATTTGCTCGATCAGATACGTCGGGGAATAGAATTGAAGCCAGTAACGACAAAAACGAAGTCGACTTCGTTGACGGAACCTCAAGGTTTGGCGGGAGCACTTTCGAGAGCCCTCGCAGAAAGGTCTCGAGCTCTTGGGAACGACAGCCAAGATTCGTCGAGCGGTACGAGCGAGGACGACGACGATTGGGACGACTGAAAACGTTGAGAGTTCATCGACTGAGCATTTTGGCTAGAGAAAAAAGTTACGGAAGGAAAAAGACGAGAAAGAGAGAGAGAGAGAGAGAGCAAAGAGGATGAAATTCGTGGCCAAATTGATAGCTTACAAGTAAAGGATAAACTTAATAATGTTGCTTTTTATTTCATTTTATTGCATACGATCATATCCGAAACTGGAAAATCGCTGTAAATTTATATCCGCAGGAAAAAAGCTTTTATCGCGATTTTCTAATACGACAAAACTGTGGGGTTTTTGCCTTTGCTTGTAAGTCGGGGGCTAAAAAACAGCATAGAATAAAATAAAACAAACGAAAAATACGAATAAAACGAGTCGCGCTTAGACTAAAACAAAGAGAAAGAAAAAAAAACAAAGTGTTGTGAAATATTGTAGTAATAATATTGAGAGAAAAACGAAACAATGAATAAGTGAAGCGAGAATCACGCAGTTGAGCGTATGATAATAAATCTAATAAATACTACTTTTGTATTGTAAGAAAAACTGAATTTCATTGTTCTTCAGTTTCTTTTTTTTTTGTTTTTTTTTTTCTTCTTTTTTTACTTTTCAATCGCGAGACAAATATCATTCACGTATTATTCTCAACTCGCCGAGCAATTTATCATCTCGACAACAACAACAAACACATTGATATATTACGAGAACAAACGTTTTATGATCAACATGATTTAATTTAAGTTTAGAAACAGAGAAAAATATACGCCCAATTTATAGCTCAGACTAAACAACCTAAATATATTTCAAGTTATGTATTTATATTTGCATACGCATACACACACATTGTATACACATGTATATACATTTATACAGGATTTTATCAGTTTTAATGAACAATAGTGCAAGCTGAAGTTTGGATTGACACAAGAATCGAAAATTTTCGCACCACCGCTCACTGTAATCATACATCCTGTCAAAACGGTTGGAGCTAGAGCAAAAATGAATAGGACTGACTTTGTAGAGCACAAAATTTCCCACAAAAAAGTCCCCGAAGAGTTTTCTCTATTTACTGTAGTTTAGTGGTGAAAGCGAATCGAAGCAAAGTTGAGGTTCAGGCCTCGAAATCCAAATTTTCTTCCCAGCCGCTCTCAGCCTCAAACTACTGATAGAAAATTTTCACCAGAAACTTTTTTGTGTGAAATTTCGTTCTCTACAACATTGGTCTCATGTATTTTTCTTCTATCTCCAACCATTTCGACAGAAAACCTGATTTAATGGAGCGGGTCGTCCATAATTGAAAACTCGAAAATCGCTACTAGACTCTTTGAATCCTAATTCCACTCTGAACTCGACATTTTACATCGTTGATCATCAAACCTGGTACTCTCTGTATACATGTATATATATACTTATAAAAAAAAAGGAAAAAATAACGTGTGATGCGTGTTTGTTCATGACTCGTGTTAATAACATAGTAACTACTGTTAAAAACTTTTACACTGATAACGTTATACACATCACTAAAAAGCAAAAAATGAGCATAAATATGAAGTGTGAAAAGGAGGGGAGAAAAATTATCAAGACGATAGTATAAAAAGTAAGATTTATGTATAAACCTCACTAAGGAGAAATCCTAGTCAAAAAAAAAAAAAGAAACGAAAGGAATCACTTTGTGGTTGCTTGTTAAGGATCGATGTATTTTATTGTACATAATACAGTTTTGAGTAGTTACTTCGGGGATTCTGGAACGTGTAACAGTGACCAACAAACTGTCAAATTTAATATTTCAATTCTCATTGCACAATCAATCGATTGAGCGGTAAAGTAATGATTATAATTCTTTTATTTCTTTTTCCTTCGAGTATCGGATCCAAAAAATCGAAAGTACGTGTAATTAATTTTGGAAGTGCTAAAAATCATTTTTGCCAACTGAGGAAAGTATGTTTTCAAAAATATCGTATTTCGCTGATATTTTTCAAGAAGTTTTTTCAATATTTTTTTTTATTATTTTGTAACAATTCATCACCGTTCAGATTGCATGTTTTTCTTTTCACTACGATTCTTTTTTCTTCTTTTTTTTTCGATTTCTCGTTTTGACGTATTATCAGTGCACGACCGATCATCTTCCATTAACGTATTTTAAGAAAAATCGAAACTAACGACGTTCTAGGTCGTTGACAATCTAGAATTCCCTCGTGGCCTCGTACTTGCTTAATTTTTGCTGTTTTTTTTTCTTTTTTTTTTTCAATACATTTTAATATTAAATATTTCTTTCTCTCTTTGATTCAACAAGTCACAGCTAATAGCCAATATACGAAAAAAAAACTGTAACACGTAAAATCCTACGAGAACGTGAGAAGGAGACGTGGGATTTAATTTTTTATAACTACGAATGAGAAACTTGAGAAGAAAGGAAAGAAAAAAAGAAAAGGAAACTTAAAGCTCTCGTAGTTTTGCACATGATTCCTAGCAGGACAACACAGTTAGGATAATTAATAAACATTTATAGTTTAAAGTTTGTGATTAATATTGTTATTTGTTATATAATAGCTTAATAAACAAAATTCCATTTACCAAGATCCGTCGAGAGCTCGGTCTTCGTCAACAGCGACGCATTTAATGCCTCATAAAAACCTTTATCACGATATTTGCTTCACATCACTTATGGCAATCTAACAATTTTTTTGTTCAAGCAAATCTACCAACAATTAAAAAAAAAATACATGACGTTGTTTTTCAATTTATTTTAAGGATTTATAGAATATTAATTATGCTAGAAAAAAATTTCAAATGAATCCTACGGAATTCTACGGAAAAAAAATATCGAAATGAAGAAATTTTCGAAAAACCTGTTCACTGGAACAAAAACTTGGTTTGTTTTCGACCTGAAAAAAAAAGTTCTCGAAGATATTTTCGTAGCAGAGATAATTAACGCCGAAAACTTGGTCCGGGTCAAAATGACCCAGTGTGTCAACGAAGCGTAAAGAATTTTCTTTGCAAAGATATTGCTCGAAATGATTATTTTTCCATCTATAACATCGATGCCACTTAAAACAAGGATTCGTGATTTTTCGTTAGTTGAAAACCATCAAAACAAACATATATTTAAAATAAATAAATGAGAATTGATAAAATGCCGAGATAAAGTAATTCTGATCTTAAGCTAGCTTGGCCGTTTTTCGATAATCCTTGCTGATTTGGCTCGTCTATGTGATTACCACCGAAACTTCCGGCCGCAGGATACCATGACTCGTCGGTTACCGGAGCCTACGAATAAATTTGTTCCAGCGATGAGTAAAGAAACAAAAAAAAAATAACAAAAAAATAACAAAAATCAAGCTTCAAGATTGAGAATCTCGGTCATGGATTTAATCTCACCTGATTCGACGTCAGCCACGTGCTCGTTGCCCATGCCGGGATTTCCGTCGATGGTTTTGTCGGCGGCGATGTCCAGGACATGCCTCTACCGTAGTTCGATGGACGTTGGGTTACGACGATTGCTGCGTGGTGAATGAACGATTTATTTTAATCGAATTAATCAAATTTCTATTATTTTATTCATTTTTTTATTGTTTAATCAGAATTTAATCAATTTAATCAAATTTTTATGATTTTATTCATTTATTTATTGTTTAATCAGAATTTAATCGATTTTTTTATCAATAATAATTATTTGTCATTATTTTTTATCGTGAAAGCAAATATTCTGCATTTAAAAAATTCGTACAAAATTTGAGGAGAGAATATTCTGTCAAAATTTTTATAGTTTCGTTGTTTTTGTCACAAAAATACATTTTGAGCTGCGAATTTTCGGTAAATATTTAGATTTCTAAATATTTACCGAATTTTTGACACATGAATTCGATTATGTGAGAAAATTTCGTCAATACCTGGTTCCTCGTGTGAATCAACAGGCACACGATTAGTTTCATGGAAAACTATCTTCTCTTCTGACTCTGTGGATGCCTTTGAAGAAACAGAGGAAGAAGTTGAGGATGAAGTGCCAGAAGCTGAAGCGGAATGTGATGGAGGAGCAGATTGTGAAGAAGAAGAAGAAGGAGAATGAGGAGGAGAAGGACCAGATTGGGAAGAAGAAGAAGAAGAATGAGAAGCAGGAGGAGAAGGAGAAGAGAAAGTCTGCGATGAGGGTTGTTCGGTTGAAATTTTGAGGTTATTTACATCCGTTGAAACTCTAGTCGGAGAAGCTCTGCTATCAAGAATATCGCTTTCAGTGTGTTGAGCTGAAATACGAAAAAAAATCACATATCGCGATCGCGATAGTTTGGCCAGTAAATAAAAAATCAAATTTATGAGAAAATTCCTCGAGTTCATGTTTTTTTTTGCCTTGAAACAATTTATTCATATCCTCAAAGGATTAATAAATACGCTAAAAAAATTTCACGAAAAAAAGCCATCAGGAAAAAACGATTTTTTTTTTCTATAAAAAAATAAATCAATTTACTTGGATAGGAATTGAGAGCTCTTCCCGTGCTCTTGTACTGCGAAGGATGAGCTGTATTTGCACTGGCTCCGTGAAAATTACTGGCTTGAACGGCGTAAATGTCGGGGGATAAAGTTCTAAGATAATTTCGTCCTTTGTTGTTGTCCTTGAGATTGAGACGAGTTTCTTCGAGTGGACTGACAGTCAAAGAAGATCCGGAATCCGTAACAGCGTGAGGACAATCGGCATTATTGGGTCTGAGTATCGAAGAAAACAACGAAAACGTCAAAAAATCGTAAGAACCGGTGAAATATTTACTGGAAAAAGAATCGATTTTTTCTCAATTATTCAGCGATTCAAGATTCACTCACATGTAATTTTGACACTGATCTTGCAAAAAAACTCAGAGCTTTGTCCAATACTTGACGCGAAAAGCGTGAAGCAGCGCCCCCTGATTGATTTCCGTCGCATTTTTTTTTCGTCTCGTAAATAACGCACGATCGGAAATGGTGGTGAGAGCTGGTGAAGAATTTTTTTTTCGTTTTCAATTAATATGTTGAAAAATAAATCGTAGACATTTGCAAACAGATTTTATTTAGTAACGGAAATGTACGATTCTATATTTATTTAAATTTACCAGCAAAGACTCGTTCTCGCCATTTCACCCTTTGACACTTCGTCGACAAGAGCAGCGTACTGATTGCCGCAGTGCTCGGACTCAATCACTGTAGCTTTTAGGCAACTGGCGTATTGTAAATATTCTATGGGCCACGAAAATTTGATGGTCAATAAACTAAAGTCTTCAATCAAAATGAAATAAAAAGTAACTCTTTTTTTTTCTTTCGGACCAAATACACTAATAACATAGTTTTTTTTGAACTTTTTATCGATTTGCTCAATCGTTAATTAAACTTAAGGAAGTTTTTTTAACTTTCTGCCAGCTCTCGAGGAATTCGGAGCCACAATCTCGAACAAGGAAATAAAAATGGAAACAAAAAATAATTCTCAGTCGTTTGATGCATTTTTTACGAACATTAGATATTCATAAAATAAGTTTTTGGTATTGACAACTTCGGAGATCGTAAAAAACATGATTATTGACAGAGGTTGAATAATTAAAGGTGAAATAATGTTTTTACCAGCTTGA
The DNA here is from genome assembly GCA_013761285.1 of Campoletis sonorensis. Classification (NCBI taxonomy): domain Eukaryota; kingdom Metazoa; phylum Arthropoda; class Insecta; order Hymenoptera; family Ichneumonidae; genus Campoletis; species Campoletis sonorensis. The sequence continues at coordinate 11,939 of JACEOJ010010247.1, read as the reverse complement.
TAAGTGGAGACAGAGCACATTTGGTGAACCGAAGCAATAGGGATTTCAACGGCAGCATTAAATTGTTCCTGCCTTCGTTTGGAGAAGCAGTTATCGATATAACGTTTTGTACAATCGACGAAACTTGACCACGTTCTGAATAAAATCATAATTATATGTTATTGATCTTACCATTCAAATAATACTTAGTCTATTTGTCATATAAAGTATTTAATGCCTCATATTTTACCGGCAAACCATGTCAATGTCCCTCATATTATCTGGGAATATAAGATGAGGGTCTTTCAAGAGAGGGTCAGCCAAGGCTATACATTTCTGATGATCGTCTCGCGAACAACGTGACATACGAGCTATACTCGCCTGTCCCGATATCTCCCCGATCACAACACCTGTTGTTTACATTTTTTAAACATTATTTTCTATTCGGGATCATCTATTCATTCAATTACATAAAAAAAAATATTTTTCAATTATTTTTCGAAGACATTTCAACTTTTTATCACGTTTCTATATTATCGTTTTTTTTTTTCAAAATCAAGCCATTATTTTACTCGGATTAATTTATCAGAATGTTTTTCTTATTATTCTTTTCGAGTCATGAATTTCTTACGGATTTACATCGAGACCGGTCAAAAAGTGACATTTTTTGAAAATATTTTTATTTCTTCAATTTTTCGAGAACACGAACAGCTGATATGACATTTTTTTTTTTTCATTTAATTTTTCACTCTCGACAACAATGTTCGTTTTAAAATAACCGAAAAGTCGTTTCAATTCATACATTTTTTAAAGTATAAAAGCCAATACTTCGAATAGTCCACATTTTTTACATTTCTCGGTGTACGTAAGTTCGTAATTGTTTGTTGATGTTGAAATTTAATTTCTGGTTCCTCGAAGACTTACCGAGCAAAAATATCCCCGTTGACAAAGTGAGTTCCTTCATTTTTATCGGTAACTCTTTGAAGATGAGAAAATAGTATGATCTGCTGAAAAAAAAGAAGTTTTACATCGACCACGAAGTTGATAAATAGCGACCTGGTTAGAGTGGCAAGTTGGTGCTCTGCATAGAAAGAGAGAGAGAGAGACGCGGGGGAGGGGAGGGAGGGGGCAGGGTCTTTCGTTCGTTCCGGACGTTTCCGGACCTGCACAGGAAAGCACAACAAAGACCACACCTGAGTGCACTCAGGGGGCCACTGAACCGTAATACATTGCGTGAAAACTGCCAACGTATCGTACACTCATTATTTCACTTACACGTACACTATTTCAAATCTACGACTATTTCTGACGTACAGAGTTATTCAGAAATCAAACAATGTCCAATAATTCCCGGAATTTTCATGACAAATCAAGGACTTTCATTGTTTACGTGAATTTTCATCTTTCAATTCGTTTTACGTAATTTTATGATTTTTTTCATTAGATCGAGAGTCAATGTTTTTCAAATTTTTATCAACACACACAATTTTTATTTTTAACTAGATATTTTCAATTTTTTTTTACCAAATGTGGGGATGATTTGTGATGATTGTGATTTTTATTGTCTGATTATTTTGTACATTGAGACGATTCAGAAATTTCATAATATTCGATTATTTATTGAACTCTGATACGAATTTTCGATCTTTTATCAGTCTTTTCGGAAACCTACTTTTTGAACCTTTTTAAATAATCTTTTAACTTAGTTTACTAAACAGAGCGCAAATGAATGTTCACTTTTCGGCTCTGATAAACTTTCAATTCTAATTAAAACAGGTCAGTTTGATACTTGGATCCAAACTCACTTAACTTCGCGAAGGTTTTTCGTTTCAGAGATTTTTCGATTGAAAAACTATTTGAAAAATGATAAAACGTTGTTTTTTCAGTGGTTGTATTTATTTGGATTACAAAAAAAGTGTCTTCGATATTTCTTCAACAATCAAAACGATTAATCGATATTAATATTCTTCAGCAGCTCACGTTTGCCTTCACGTTTAAAAAAAAATGAAACGTGCATCGTTAAAAGATGCACGATTCTGCGACGAGGCCGTCGAAGTCGTGTATACTTGAAAAAAATAATATCATCAGTGCCGGACTTTGGTAGGGGAGTAAAAAAATAATCATACGCCATTAATGTCGAGCGAAAGGTTCTAAGGAATTTATATATTTCTTGTTTCGCTTCCTAAACTCGAGGAAAGCCTGTTATTTTCGCACGTACGACACTTTCCCTGCTGTTTATAGTGGCGTCCTTAGCTTCGTTGTCTATAGACTTTAGTTCGTCTCTCTATGTTTTTTTTTTTCGCTGCTTTACCTTCGCCCTCGATAGTGAGGTTATAAAATTAATGTAGGACAATTTGCGAAATGTCACTTCTGCTGTGTTACCCGTAGTTGACGTGGTCAAATCGATACGATTCTTTACAATGATGCCAACTTTATTAAACTTTTTTTTCTTCTAACACCTGACTTGACAAAGTCGCCCAGTCTATAACACGATTTTTTATTATTCACAGAATAAAACGCCTGACAATTCACCGAGCAAAGGTAAACTTTAAAACAGAGAAACAGAAATCATGGCCAAAACATTTCAACATTGTCCAAACATCGAACGAGCTTTGTTCCCTTTTTTTCTCAATTGGAAGTTATCGATGTTTTTTTTTTTTTTTTTTTTTCGAGCATAATATCGAGTTTAACTACTCGTAGGATCAAGTGTCGTTAACAAACATTCTTTTACGATGTTTGTTTGTTGTTGAAATGAGAAGAAAAAAAATGCAGCTTTTCGGAAGAATTAATCAAAGAGAATGTGAAATTATTTTTTTTCCTTTACAAACGAAGTCTATATTTTCGTTGACCACTTGACTATTTAATTCTTTATCAACCTTGTGCAAAGTTCCTGTCCATAATCGCATACTCTTTTCTTTCGTTTTCAACGACACTCGGCGCTATAATAATTGTATGTCATTTTAATTAATTATATAAATCGTCGTAAGCTTGTTTTCTATTTTAGACATTCTTTCAAATGTATTTTTGTTTACTTTGTTCACGAGTTTAGTATAATCCTCCATTTTTATAACTTTTGTTGCGATTTTTAGCAAATTCACTTTTTTAAATAATCGTCCACAACCAACTTTTGAATCAAGTTTATTGCATGGATTTTATCGACGATATTCGTTTTTTTTCATTAGTGCAATTCAATTTGAGAAAATCATTGGAAAAACTGATTTTTATTAAATCAAAATTAAACTCATAAATATGGACGATTGATGCAAATCTTAAAGTTACTTTTTCACCAAATTCGACGAATTCTAAAGTTTCTCGAAAATAGACAATAAATTTATGACAGTTTATAATTAATTTAATCGATTTGTCATTTTGGTACTCAAAAGTGATTCGATAAATGTTGAGAGTCGAGTGAAAAAATGTTGAATTACAGAAATGTGATTTTTTCGATTTTTGCAATGAAATAAGTAAATACTTAAAAAGATAAAGACGTTAAATAAAAATCCAACAATTTTTCCTATTCGAAGACTACAAAAATAGAAAAAAAGCTCGTAATATTCGAAGTTAAAATAATATACAATCGCAGTATGTACTCACCGAATTACTGAAGTTTGAAATAATAAGTTATTTTCAAAGTTTGTTCACATGCAATTATTAAGTCGTTAGTTCGTTCATTTTCCGACCAACAATGATTAATTCACCAATTATAACACGAAGTAACTATATCGATTACGGTAATTGGTGCATTTGTAGAAAATAAGAAAATGAAAGTTGTTGGTATCCAGTTTCGAAGTATTTAGATCAATTTTACGTTTTGTTTACGTTTATTAAATGTTTTATTCAGAGGAATATGCAGAATTTCCTTGTTGTGTCAAGTTTATTGACAGAAATTAAATCGACGAAGAATCATTTATTACGATATTTAAATAATTGTTTTTTTTTTTTTTTTTAATTCTACACGGAATGTTTTTTATTTATTTATATAAGACTCCTAAGGACGTGGATCGATGAAGAAAGGAGAACTCGCGATTGAACTGATTGTTGAAAAGAGATTAGAACGTGTTCGTAGAATCGCGGGTCCGTGCTTCTCGGACTACGCTCAAGTACTGGCGGTCAAAACGGACAACTAGCCGGTACGAGGGCTGTCCCTCCATCTCTGCATAGTTCAAGCTTTCCCAAGCCTCTTGTGTACACATTTTCGTGTTATATCGTTTCTCGACACGCTGAGGTGTTTCTAACACGAGTTTCGATGCATTTGTACATACGAAGTATAATAATTCGTGTCATTGACAACGTGAGACTGAATCAAGATCAGGGTTGTTGTAAATATAACTCAAGCAAAGGCAGAATTTATTAATTCGTAGTTTTTCGAAGTTTGGAAAATAAAAAGAATATAAAAGAGCTGGAATTTTATCAGTGAGAATAACTGTTTTATTGAAAATTTCGTGTTGTGCTAAAAAGATTCGGTTTTTTCGTATGTGTGCTGTGAAGTTTTTTTTTTTTCACGAATTGAATTCGGGCTGCTCAGCCTGCTCGCTTCGAAGAAATCTCCGCAACTTCGAGAATTCTTCGAATTTCACAACAGAATTTCAACATTCTCAGAACTGTATACTTCGCAGAAGTGATCGTAGAAAAGAAAGAAAATAATTTTCACGAAATTCTTGACAGTTGTAAATCCTTAAAAATTGAACTCTCGCTAATTATATTCACTTTTACATATATCGTGAAATGTGTAACTAATCAATAAAGACTTATTGGGGTTATGTATTATTCATAATATTGTAGGAAATTGGACTGGGTAATTTGCCTGAAGGAATAAATATATTCGTTCATCAAAAAATCGTTACCTCAAACCTTCAAGAAAATCCCACAAATAAGCGTCACTCGTTAATCTTAATCCTGAAATGTTCGAGTAGAGTAAAAAAAAATCGTCAATCACATTTTTTTATAACGTTGCTCTCATTTTTTCAAATCACGATTTTTTTATCATTCCATCGAAAATCTCGATATCGCAGCTCCTTCAAATTGCAGCACTTGAAATCTACAAAAAAATGCTAAATTCACCGGGCTCTTCGGAACATTGTTTACAAAAATTCAAAATTCGATATTTTTTATTGTTTTTCCATGAAAAAAGCTCATTATTTTTGTATAATTCGCTCGAAAACAGTGAAAATACGATAAGAATGTGTCTGAGTTTTCTCTGGAAGCTGAATTTTAGAAAAAATGCCAATACTTCGAATGTACAGTTCTTATTTGACCTTGAAATCCTGCGGACCTTAGTCTCTCTTTCAAATACAGAATTGTCATGAAAACAACGTTTTTTTATTAGTCGCCTGGCTAATGTATTTTTTACACTGAAATTTCCCATTATTTTGATTCCGTTGAAAGGACTTATTCTCTTTTTATTGACAAAAGAGAGCGGAACGCTTTGGCACAGCTCGTATGTCTATACGTTTGAAGAAACGTATAATGTGCAGACACAAATAAATACATGGTTTTTGCAGTGTGATAGCTATCACCTTGTGGGATTGATTGAACGGTGAGGGATTGGATTGCAGAATGTATAGCCTGCTGCTATTTTTGAATTATTTATCTGGCCTAAGCTTGCCCGGCATTAAAGTCTCTGTTCGCCATCTGACGTTCAACCCCTCGAATTACGTTCGCTCATCGTACGAACATATCCATAAAACAAAAAGCAAACCTGTCAATCGCGATTCCATTCTCGTTAATCACTATAATTAATTTTTTGCTCAATTTGTTATTAGAGTTGAAATTTTATTATTATCCATCTGCGATCTCGTAGCAACAATACGATTGCGTGGTAGGAAATGCTAATGATTTTGGGAAACGGATTCAGAAGCGCGATAATTCCGTCCTGGTGACGCGGCCTCGCTCCGCTGATTTTACTATTCAAACTACTTCGTTGTTTTTTCTTTTTTACATTTATTTTTATCCTTTTTTACTGTAAAGAGCGAGACCTCGATTTGGAGGTTCAAAAACTTCGTCACGCAACCAAATAACTGTACAGTTTTCATTCAATTTTATTATTTTATTCAATAACTATTTTTAATCGAACAACAGACGCTCCGTTGTTTGTAAAAAATTTGCCGAGGCTTTGTTCGTGGCTCGAAATATTGTTGTTGATCCAACTGTCATGTTAACAGCAATTATGTAATAATTTTAAAATATTTTTCAATTCTCTTGCTACTGTTCTCATGAAATATTAAAAATGACGAAATTTCAAAACTTTTTCATTTATTCGCACGAAAACAGCTGTCACTTTTCGAGGTTATTTCTTCGTCCAAAATGCAGATTTTTTTTTCATATTTATTTGAATATTCAACGAAACATCAGAAATTCAACAATTTTACGAGAATATTGCAATCAATAAACAATAATTTAATAATTCGAAGGGTCTAAAGACGTTTAACGTACTGAAAGGTTTTAGAGAAAGGCTCTTTAGTCAATATGCAAAACAGGCACCAGTCCGCATAGCTTTTGAAACGATGTATGTTATTCCTTGCCCCCACCATTTTCCAGGTCTCTCGAAAGGCTGGAGTGTAAGTTAAGACGGTCAAGCGAGGGTCGATAATCTCTAAACCATGGGTCAGCTAACGCTTGACACGCAATGGGGTAGCTACCCCCTTTAGAACACGCTCGACTCTCCGTCTCTGCATATATTCACCACTTTTTATCGCTTCGAGAAAAGAAGGCCAGCAGAATCGTTAATTCTCTCCACCTTTTTTTTTTCTTCACAGTCTAGTCGATTATTCTTTTAAGATTTATCGTCTTCACGACTTTTTCGGAGCTTGAGGGTGTCAGAATAAGAATTTTTTAATGCTGAATCATAAAGCATTAAAATTAGGTCAATTTTCTTAAATATTATGCCTCGATTCGGTTGTTTCTCAAGATTCACAGACTTTTCAAGCCTTAGACCACTCTAGAGGCCGAAAAAAATAGACTTTTTGGGGATTGAAATTGAAAAAGTAAAAATCGATTTTTCGAAAATTCTAGGGTGACCCAAGGCCTTAAAAAAAAACCCCAGGACATTTAAGGGACTCGAAAATATGGAATTTGCAATTTTTTACACTCAATCGTTAAAAAACCTTTCAGTTCAATTCATTTTCATGTTCAAGAAATTAAATTATCGAAATGTACGAATTCAGAAACCAACGAAAGTGAATTGACAACTTTTTTTTTGCCTTGTTGAAAAAAAACTGCAGATTTGTACACTCTCTAAATTTAAACTCGTTAATTATCGTTCGTGATTCGTATTTGTGGTAATCACGTTGATAATTAGCCATTTTTTTCATCAAATGAAAAGAGAGCGTGAAACTTTTCTTCGAATTCATTTTCTCGCGCGTTTTCGAGCCACGATTCGTGTAATTCAAATAATCGGCGTGAACTGGCAAGTCCCTCAATTTTCTTCGTGGCATGAAATTTTACAGTGCGTGAGTGCGGAGCCGGGGACATTGTGACGACGAACGTATTTGATTCTTGAGTCCGATAGTCAGTAGTTCGGAGAAAAATATCGTAAAAAAAAAAAAGAAAAAATCAACAATTTTCATACTGGAAGAAATTTCGAAACATTAAAAATCTTAAAATATATATTTAAAAAATTGAAAAAACAAAAAATAAATTCAATGATAGAATTGCATAAAAATTAGAAAAAAAACGAAAATAATAGCAAAAACCAATTGTTGTGAGATTTTCATCATCAAAAGCTTCCATTGAAGGAAAAAAAACAAGTGAAAAAGATAAAAAAATCAATCAACTTAGCTCGAGGATTCCCTTAAGAAAAAAAAAAAAGTAAACAAACGTTGAAAATCGTGACAAAAAAACTTCGAGATTTTTTCAATAAAAAGAGATAAAAAGGTGCAGGAAAAAATGGCGAAAAACTCAAAATCTTCGATGGGCGCCAGGAACTCGAAAAGACAAAACTATTTTACGTTTTTTTTTTGATGATTTTTATTTAATTTACAGTACAAACGATTACTCGTTCTCCTCTGAGCGAAGGCGAGCATTTGCGTTCGTTACTCTGATCGAAAGTTGTTGGGCACGTTCGACGATGGCCCTTCGCTTTTTGCTGCTTACGGCGTGAGCGATTTCCGCGCAGAACTTACGGTTCTGCATCATTAAAACTTCCAGTTCCTTGACATTGTGGACAAGAACTTTCCTGAAGCCCGTTGGCAACATGTGCCTTGTCTTTTGGTTACTTCCGTAACCAATGTTGGGCATCAAGAATTGGCCCTTAAAGCGCCTACGGACTCTGTTGTCGATACCCTTGGGTTTACGCCAGTTCCGCTGCAAATAAACGATTTTTTATTTATTAATCGAGGCATTAAATCATTGTTTCATTATTTTTTCCTCAAATTCATCATTTTTATTTCACTAGAAAAAATAATCTTCCTTCCAAACGTCAAAATTCTTGTGAGGAAATTGTAAAATGCAAGATCTGATGATTCACAGAATTTTGAAAGATTCACTATTTTTAAGACACGAAATAATTCACTCGATAATTTGGATAAACTGGTTATTACAGAAAGAAGTATTGGTGAGTAATCAACAGAAAAAACGTTATTATCACGATAGTTTTGAATAAAAAAATATCATCATGCATCGTTGATGCATGAGGGAGATTAAAAGGTTTAAATGCATTTTGCAATTGTTTATTCAGTGAATCTGACAGTTGTCAATGAAATTGGTTCAGCTGTACTCAGCAAAAAATCGCTGTAGTGCTCGTTGAATGGATACTGCGAAGTATCGAGAGTTCGAAATGTGGGGAAATTACAAAATAGAAGAGAATACGACGTGTTGAGGTTAGGTGTTTAATGATAATTTACCTTGAGTTTGTCATAACGATCGCTCTGATGGCGAATAAACTTCTTCGTCCTTTTCTTGACGATCGTCGGCCTGTACACTGGTCTGATCGCCATGTTTTATTTTGTTTGGCTGCAACAAAACAAAGGAGAAATATTAGACCGAATGGTCGAGAGTCTGTTTACAGCCTCGGAGATCCATCGTGGCGGAGGCACCGCTTGGAAATCTCAATTTTATCAATGTTCACCAACAATCTCACAAGAAATATTCTTTCACGAATATTCTCCGTTTCAATATCTACCAGTTAATTGTACGATTGCATTTATTTGAGCCAAGATTACTTCGGCAATTTCGGATTATTTATTCGTCAACATACCTTCCTCCAAGTAAGCCGAGCTCGAAAAGGTTGGAGAAACCACAAAGCGCTGGCGCTAATACGTCACAACCTCGGAGCATACAATTTCCAAGATAGTGAGCATACAATTTTCTACAACACAAGGTGCCACTCTTTCGACTACAGATGGCGCTTTCTCATGATTCCGGAAATGCGCGGATGGAAAGACAGCGAATGTGCAGTTGTCGTTATCGACTACAGATGGCGTTTTTTTTTTTTTGCAATTCTCGCAATCAGTAAATTTCGAATATTTCATTGAGACTTTAATACTAAAATTCCAATATTTTAATAATTTTCTTCGAAAAAGTGACTTTAGCGATAGCGAGTTGCAGAAATTTCAATTTTTCTTACATTTATAAATAATTTCGTCCATTTTGAGACGATGAAGAAAAAATGTGTAAACAGAGAATGAGTGCGGCCGACGGGGAATCAAAAAACGTAAATGATTATTTTTCATTTGTGAATAAATATTTTTATTAAACATGGACATTATTTAATATTTGTGTACATAATTTCATCGTTTTGAATAATTTGCATGATACATTTAAAAAAAACCGATCAACTCACAAAATTGGTCATTCGGCAGCTCAGTCAATATTTTTAATTTTTCGTCAATATATTTACATATTTTTATTCACAAAGTTTTGTTCTGATCATTATTTGCCAAAGGGGAAACATTACCCTTTATTATTTTCACGATTAATATCCAGAGCGTATTTCTTTTAAATTTGTATTTCTCGGTGTCTTCATTTTCGTAATAATTTTAAATTTAATCAATTTAGTCTTAATTTTAATTAATTTAATTAGGTTTCTTAATTAATTAATTCAATTTTTAATTTAATTTCCTTAATTTTTAGGCTTTGCTAAAAAGTATAAACTTTTCTATAAATTGCTTAAGCTTGTCATCAGAGTCGTGTAAAAAAAATGTATAAAATCTATACTCGATAATAAATTACAAGAAAAACTTAATCTTCTAAATGAGACTAAAATATTATTACAAATTTCGTTAAAAAAAAAGTTTCACGTATGCCAGATGCAAATTGCATCTCAAGGTCAATATTTCGAGAACCCACGACTTCGTTTTATGGAATTTCAACGCAGACATCGAGAATCTCAAGCAAGTCTTCCGGAGTGTCATTTTGTTCGATTCTATAAAAAAAAACCAAGATTTACAAACGAATTAATTCGATAAACGTAAAAATAACAATACCGACGACTCACCCCAGTAGCAAAATCGTTTTTTCAGCAAATTCCACCTCGCACGGATTCGCATTGTCAGCCCTTCGTTTCGCACCGACTATTTTCCATCCGTTTGATTGTTGCTCCAGTAAATAGTATTTCAAAACATATTTATTCATCTGTAAAATTTCGGAAAATTATATTTCAATCGTTGCTCCTTTCGAAAAACTACCTCCATTATTTCCAAAACAAACCTCCAATATTTTAATCGCATTTTCTGTCAGCACGTTCGATCTTTGTAAAGCCCGAAGAGTCTCGTGAGTCAAGCCCCCTATAACCACTTCTTTTGCTGCATAAATTTCACAAGTTCTCACGACTCTTTCGAGATTTCGTGGCTCGTCGTCAATCAGAGAAGAAACGACAACAATACCCCCATCGGTGTCTGACGCTATTCTTTGATGGATCTCAGCTCTCAAGGCGATTGCTTCCCTCTCAGCGTTCTCGACAATTTCCTCATTCCTTGGAATATTTTCTTCGTCAGAATCACGATTTTCATCAAATAGATCTGGAAAAAAAAGAAATTACTCTAATGTGAGATGAAAAAAAGCGGTGGAGGTTCGGGGACGCGTATTTTTAACGAGGTTCGATCGCCAAAATCATAATAAAATATACAAAGTAACGTCAAAATGACGTAGTGTAAAAAATTACAGAAAATCGCAACTTTAACGCCAAGTCTCATGGGAAGTTGCGAAAAAAGACGATATTTTACAATTAATGACTCGATTTGCAACAATTTTTTCTTCTATTTCACTTGATAACGTACCAGCTGGTCTGATTATTGGTATTTGGGGTCTCGTTCTTTCCCACTTGCTCGAGCAATGCAATGGGATGAAAGAATTGTCGGGGGAGACCATCAAAGCCCTAAATATACTGGCCTCGATTCGTTCGTTGATGGGCGAACCCAGCAGACGTGGTAGATGTTCGTAGATAAACTGTAAACATTTTTAAATTCAAGTAGAAAAACATTCATTTTCGATAACATTTGTTAATTTGTTTAAAAAAAAGAAAACCTGTAAATTGTAGTCATCGTTGGCGTGAAAGTCGTTCAAGTAAAAACCGTCCATTAACGTCACTGCATTTGTAAGTGATTTGTCACTGCGAAGATTCATTTCGATTCCTGAAACTACGCTTCTGTACCGTTCGCGATGAAATTCCGGTAACATTTCATGCAATTTTACGAGAATCACCTGGAATTCATGAATCTGGACGATTATTAAGTCGAGCAGAAAATAAAACAGAAACATTGAACTTTCGCTGCTTTATTTACCAACCTGACTGCAAAGACGAAGAGCGTTTTGTGGACTCATACAAATTGGCAACAGTTGCGATATCGCTTTGCATATAAACTTGATCTTAGTCTCACTCTCGAGCAATTTTGAAACATGGAAAAGGATGGTGGCCACGGCAATGATACTTACTGGATTATTTCCCATTGCCTGCTAACAGAAGAAAATGTGTAATTAAAAAAAAATGAGATTTTTGGAACATTATTTTCGCACTGAGAGAACAA